>JALBCR010001113.1:0-173278 GCA_030710515.1 Abscondita cerata | reverse complement strand
GGTCACGCATTGCTCTTTATTGTCAATCGATTGTGTACACTTTTATTTTTTTTTTTTATTAACAAAGATACCTTGATAAACACCAGGAATTGGTCGAAAGAATAGCTTGTTGTTTCTATTGAGCAATCAAACCTTGACTCTCTGGAAGGCCCACTACGTGGAAATTGATCGATTAAAAATTTTTAAGGAGACTACCAAGTGAAACTTTTGTTGTTCCACAGTTAGACAGATAAATATTAAAATAATATATAACGCCATAAAAACATCAGCCAAATTTAGACTTATCTGGGTTAGGCCGGAGACTTTTCAATTACACGAGAATCGATTACACTTGATCGACCTCAAGGGAAGATGTAGCCATGTGAATTAGAGTGACGGCTTCTTTTGCAAGAACACCTTGATGTTCACCTATAGCCACAAATGCCCCTGTAAAGACAATTGATGCATAGATTTATTTCTATGGTATTGACTAATTTTGTTGCAAAGATAATTTTACAAAGCATCACTGAAACTCAAAAGATGTGAACTTTGCAAAACGCACACAGGGATGCGTTTACAAGAAATAATTTAGAAAAGTTTAGTTTCTTGTTTCTTGTTCAAAAAATTTTTTAATTGATAAATGAAAAATAAAAACTTCAGTTGTTTCTTAGAGTTTCCTAGTCACAAGACCTAGTTAGTCAACAGTACTTCATTTGCTATAGATTTTAATGCTATTACTCGTATATGCTGAATATCAAGAAAGTTATGTAATTTAAACGTACCTACATACAATGTAAAAATAAACTTTTAAGGGATAAGAAAATTCTCTCAATATTCCCTAATAAATAATTTGTTCATTCAAACTCACGTTTACATTATTTAGATAAAATAGATATTTCTACAGTTTTCCGAAATACTTAAAAAAAAGTTTGTAAAGAAATTTCATCAAGTATAAAGGTGAACTATGAATAATATAACAACTTCTACATTTATAGTACTTAATTTAAATAAACATAAAGTTTTGGAAAACACTTTATACGCAAATTAAAAATTGGGTAATGTTAGTTTGTTTTTAATTAAACTAACAGTTTTCAACAAACTAATTACATTGAAAAATTAACGTTATATCTTGACAGAAACTGTCAGTTTCAAGTTTGCGTGCAAACTTTACAATTTTTCTAATAAACTAATTAAAACAGATAATTTTGAAAAGTACAAGAAAAACAACGTAAAAATTTAATGAAACATTTTTAATATGACGACGTATCTTTCAAAGTTAGAATTTGTGGTGATTTTGTTTGTTTCTTTTGAAGCCGAATGTTTTATGTTTCATAGTTGATGTATTGATATTAACACTATTCACTATAGAAGAAAACCCATAACTAACATAAAAAAAATTTAACAGATTCACAGTAATGAAAGTTTTTTAGTTAGATCAAGGTAAAAATACAGTTTAAATTTTACAGCTCATCTATTGTCGACATAGTGAACACACCAACTGCAAGTTTAAAGTTAGTAAACTTCAGCTAAAACTTATAATCCTGATGCTGTAATAATTAATGCATTGATTTTAAAGGTTTAATCAAAAAGTTTACGACTAATATATCAATTTGCTATCGTTAACAATAGAAGTAATATTTTTAATTTCATTTTAATAATGATTCCATTCTGAACTTTCTTCAACATCTCGAAAATAACTTCACATCTTAATTAATCTTAACTAAAGAAAAATGTTTCTCACATTTTTTTAAATAAATTTTTAGAGTTTAATTCCTTCAACAACTTAAAAGATATTGTAATACGGTAATTAATTTATTCCCATACCACATACCACATAATCTTTCTGTTCTCTTTCAAAGGTGACGGAATACCTCAAATGTATCCAAGAATAAGAACATCAACGTAGTTCTAAGAAAACAAAATTTCAAGGATAAAAAATGGTACTATAATAATATCCTAGATGACGCAGTAAAAGAATTGTTAAAAGGAGAAACCTGAATTATTTAGAACCAATGATGTAAATGAAAACAAAACAATAATGATGGTATGATGTCACCATAGCAATACATGATTATATGTCGATACTATCATGATCATCTGAAAGTTTGATCTCCTCTGAATATAAAGCGGGTTTTTATCTAAGTATATGAATACAGGGCGTAGTAATAGTTATTGTTATGGGATCACGGGTCACCAGAAAACTATAGAATAAAAATGTTTGTATACTTAAGCGTGGAATATGTTGCGAATAGTTACCGGCTCTTTCTATTAGAAGAAGACTTGCTAGAAGAATTATGTTTACAATGTTTTAAACCGTTTCCAACAAATATTCAGCGCTTGAAATAATTCTGCATGGAATTGATTGTTTCGTTCCATCTTTAACGATTGTAGGTGATTGCATTTAATAGTTATTTACATTCGCGTGCGAAAATTAAATTTTAAGCGCTGTAAAATAATTTATCGCTCAAGATTTGTATTACATTTTTTGGCCGACGATTTTTAAATGGTAAAAATCTGAAATTAACAAATGTTATCTTGTCAATTGACAATAACGGTCATAAAGTGAACTGTAACTCAGAATACATAAGAATGGAGCTATAATTTACATGAAACCAAAAATATTCCAAATCAATTTATTTTTTTACCATTTAGCAGTAAAAAGTTGTGTAATTGTTGATTTAGTAAACATATTTTTTTCTATAAAAAGATTTTTATTGACAAATGTACTTTAAGGGCGGACGATTTGGGTAATTTTACGCACGCCGTGCGTGCACTGTACGTAATCATGACGTTTCAGGATTTGTAGTTTCAATGTCAATTTGACGTTTATACGTCAGGAGGCCAAAACAAATTTTACTTCATGTTTTGAGCAAATGACAAATCATTACACAACCTTAATACTCAAATCTCAAAGGTCAAAAATATCTGACAAAAAATCAATCAAATAAAACCGCTGTAATAGTACCAGTAGACTGTATGTTAATACGTCAGTAAAACCAGTAATTATTGAAACTACAAAAACAGAAAGAAATAAAAAATATTTAAAGTTCACGTAAAATAATTTAAGAAAGCACAAAACGTTTGAAGTAAAAACTTAACAATGCTTAACAACTGTCATGTAAAAAAAGTAGAAAATTTCATTACACGAACTGGCTATTTACGTAATAAGTGTCGAAACGCATGATTTTTTGTAAATAATATGATAATAATGGAATAATTTTCCGTGGGTTTCTTTAAAAACCAAAACATCAATACAAAATAAATGCCCCTACTGAATTGATAAAGATATGAATTCCGTAACATCATTTATTGAAGAAGAGATGAAATTAATAAAAGTATTTTTTCCAACGATTGGTAACGAAGTATAGATACAAGAAAATTTTGTAATTTAATTTTAGTTTTCCAAATTCACTACTGTGTATAATTAAACAAACATCTAACATATTTTAAATTGTAATTAATATCTTTCCGGCGCTAACACCAAGACATTAAATATTATATGTAGTGGATATAATTCGTCCTTTGATAAAGCGTTTCAACCACTAATCATATTTGAAGTAAATAAAAGAAGAACGTCAATAGAAATAGATGAAAAACACCTTGAATAGTTACAAAAGAAAGCATGAAATTTTCATGAGGGGTCGTAGTAATTTTGACAGGCATATATCCCATATTTGACCTTCGTTGTCAGTGCATTCAATAGCCGAAGAACGTTTGAAAAAGAACTTAACTTTTCTACTTCTCCTCCTACATATAATCGAAACTTTCCCTTTTTAATTAAAATAAATTTGTTCTTTTATGTTGAGTAATTATTTGAGGCTTGATTTCAAAGACTTACTCGAATATAATTTACGAATGGTATCTATAAATTGTTTCTTCAATTCATAAATACTTAGTTCGTAATAGTTTCTATTTTAGTGAGTATGTAAATTTTTTTATAATAGAAACGAGATCTTTTCTTTGTGTAACGGTAGGAACTGAACCGGAAAGAGCTTTAGGAAAGAATATCGAATATTTTCATCGTTATATAATGGGGGAGGAACAAAATCCGCCTTTATTTTAACTGAAAAAACTTTCCTGGCATTAAATAATTTTATAACTTAAAATTGAAACAAAAATGTCTTTTGTTTATTGTATATTAATTTAAAAAAATTTAATATGTTTACTTTTATTTTATTGATTAAAGGTTACATTAAATACAATTAAAACATTCTAAAACAAATAATTAAAATTTTGTTTTGCAAATACGAATATTGCGACAAAGAGGATTAAGCCTGTGGTAAAGAGACTCGCAGGAAATTGTGGAAAACATAAAATCTAATACTTTTACGTCAAATACAATGTCTCAAAATTTAAATAAGTTAAAATTATTGTGATAAATCTGATTAAATACAAATAATATGCAAACAATGGTTTCAATGTTTTTTTTTAAATAAAGATTATAGATTCATATACAGGGTAACTCTGTAATTTTCAAATTAAAAAAGATAAAGTTTTTTGTGGTCATAGAAAAGAAAGGATAAAGAAAAATAATTTATGTAACTTGTTCCGAATTTTTAAGAATAACTGAATAGTGAAAACTAAAATTTTATTCTACTTTACTTAAATCTGATGCATACTATGAAATGGTTAAGTTTGGACACCTTGCACACAAATTTTATTTATTTATATATTAGTATATTTTCATAAATATTTTTTATTAGTCTTTAGTCCGGAAGATGTGCGAACACTGATTTTGGAACCATCCATCGTCGACAAAATAAACAGCTAAGTGTAATTCTGTATCGCATTCTTATTTTCTTTGGATGAACTTTTAAGGGTGTTAAGGAAACGTTATTGCACAATTGCGATATGTGAATTATTTTGATAGTATCAAAAAATTGTTGTTAAAATTAATTTCAATATTTTATTAACTGCTTCGTTAGTCGGGGGTTCTCGATAAGCGCTGTTGTATATATATAATACGCTTATATCGTGCTTTGTTCTTGTTTTTATACGTTTTTGATTTTTTGATTTCCTACTGCCTAAGAGTAATTATTAGAATTGCGTAGATGGCGGCCGGTATAGCGTCGGAAACATTTACTAACATCTATATAAATAATTTCCGCGATCCACTATGCGCCATTAGACTACGGTTTAGGTTTTCCGAACTGTAACTAACGTCTTATTTACTTATTTATTCGTATGGTACATTTTATTATTGTATTGTGATGTAAGCGTTATGTATGATGCCTCAGAAGATCAGTGTATTGTGTGATGACGAAACCGTGTGCAATTGTTCTACATCAACAAACTGCAACAGATTACATGCTCGTAGTTCATTTAGTGTTGCTGAATACTGATAGTGTAATTTTGTTAATAGCACACATTCGACGTAAAGTACACAATTCATGTCAAAAATTTAAGATTGAATATACAGGGTCACTGGTAATTGGATACATTCCTTTAGAGATCTGATGGAACAAGAGGTAAGGAGTAAATTTAACCCTAATATGTATTTTACAAAACTCAATGGATTTTAGATATTTCGATTTTTAATTTTTCTTAAAAGTTGATGGTAATATGTTAAAATGTAATTTTCAAAAAATTTACGCCAACTTTGTGGAACTTTTTGATGGAATACTTGCCCAAAACTATGGTCTTCTGTATGGAATAAAAATATATCCTTAGCATTTCCATCATGTGACCATTTCAAGACTTGTACAAAATAATTTTTCAAAATCAGATTGATAATTCGTTGAATTTTTTTAAATAATTCTCAACGCTTCTTGCGTACAAATTGTGTTAAAACTTCCTTGTTGCAATAGCTATCGAACAAGCTGCAAATCTTACAACAAACCCTTAACAGTTCCAAAAAATAGTAAAAAATGAAGCAGTCGACGGAATTTATTTAACTCCTGAGACCTATTATTAGAACCAACGCAAACTTATACAATTTTTGTAACACGGGTCATTATGCTTATAAATATTTAAAAAATTGTATGAACAATTTTATTATCTATAAAATACCTTGATAGTAATTTTTTATATTTTTTTAGTTAACAAGGAATAGTATATTACATTACTAAGGTGGGAAAGGTTTCATTGCTGTCGAGAGATCAAATTTACTGGGATGCGCAGCAAAATGAAGATTTCTTTACATATTTGAATACTGTTTTATTCACAATCAATCATGTTTGTATAAAACCTAAAGAGAAAATTTTAATTATCACCGTTGTCAAATTTTGACTAAGTAATTTAAAACAAGCAGACAATGTCAGGATTAATTATTGCAAATTTTTATGAGTCCTGCTTTTGCAATAGATGTTCATGGCTTCACCCAGCGCACTTCCCCTTTGAAAAGTATCAAAAATCTATTTTTTGAGGTGACAACGGTAGAAAAACTGGTTCTGTGCAAAAAATAGAGACTTACGTATCATGAGATCATCTGAAAATGTCGAAATTTGCCCTTAGAATTTCTGATCTTTCTGTGACGCCTATTTTGCACGATGAACTTCAGTATCATCATGCGGGCAGGCATTTTAAACATGACCTTAATACTCGAAGAAATGCGTATGAAGCACTTCTTGGACATGCCCATCAAGACTCGCCTGTGTTTTTAATGATAAAACCTATTTCAATTTAACTGAATGTCAACAAACGTAATATGCGCTATTAGGATACTGACAACCAACCCCCAGCTCAATCAGAAGTCTTTGTATTTTACCACGTGTCACGCTTTAGTGACCAGTCTAGACAGTTGGGTCCATGGTTTTAAAGTAAAGTAACAGGATAATTTCAACATGAGAGAGAAACAACGAATACTACAAAGACATCAGTCGATATGTCACGAATTTATTTTCCAGGGTGCCCCACTTCCTTGGAGGCTGTTTTGTAGTGCCGTCGCATTCTCTTAAAAATAAGTTGAATTAAAAATTTAACGTATGTATGTTTTCTGGACAATTCAAACACTATAGCAAACATATTATATGTTGAATGGATAAACTAAAATAAATTAATTTCATTATAATGTTTTTAATATTCAAAGCGTATATTACTAAAAAATCAGTAAAATAATTAATTTTTCTGAAATTTTATAATTTATTACCTAATGGTATCCGTCCTTCCGTTTACTTTCTGGCAACATAAACAGAGAAAAAGCACTACTGTACAATACAAGACAGTCAGTATGTGAATCTACAACGCATTCTTACTTTATTTTTATTTAAAAAGTTTTTAACATTGATGTAGAATTAGAAATATTGGGCAGCATTGCAGTTTTATTTATTAACCAAATGGATTTTCAATTATAAAACGACCTTCGTCGACGAATTGGTTAATTTGTTGCCTAATAATTTTTTGCGCTTTCTAACTATAGTTCGATTCCAATTGCAGTATTTTTTTATGATCATTATAATTTAACATTTTGAAACAAAATTAAACTCATTTTATAAAAATTGTATTAATAATAACATCGATTACAATTTCATTAATAAAAAATTACGATCTAACCCTGATTGTTTCGCGTAAATCATTATAAAAATGTTACTGTTTTTTTTTATTAAAATACGTTTTAAATACTTACATTACCGCATAAATTTTTTTTTTCATTTTTCTATCTAATAAAGTATGTTTGCTATATTCTTACTTTTATTGAAAAAAAATGTGTTTTTATTATAAACAATTAAAAATATTAATCAAGAGCAAATAGAATATAATTAGTGGAAATCAATTAATATTAAAAAATGTAAAATTAAAAAAAATTATTATTTAGAAGGAGAGATTGTTATTGTTTATTCGGTAACTAAAGAATATTGTAATCTAAAAAAATTGTACATGTAAACTAGGCTCATTTTTACAATAAATAACTAATCAGCGAAGTGTTTGTTATTCTGTCTATTCCATCATAACATTTAGCTTCATTGAAAACATTTTTAATTTAAGAATCCTCCAAATTTGTTCTTGATCTACAAAAAGTCTACATTGTTTTAAATATAAAATAATTATTTTTGTGGTACATTTGCGTTTTTGTTAAGATAGTGTTATTAACAATATAATGAGTAAATCTATTAATTGAATTAAAAAAAAACGCCATAAAAAGAACAATAACGTGGTGAGCATCGGCTGAAGCGCTTGAGAGCTATGTTCCGAATCACGTTGCGCAACCCGCCGAGAACTATCTTTGAACAAAACCATTTTTCCCATTCTTACGTTGTTATTATATGAAAGTGCCAGACTGAGTAGACTATGTGTGTACTTTGTAAACCTGGAATTGAATCAACCCTAACATTATTCAGGTCACAAACTAAAAATCTGAACTTGCTCCTCGAACGTAGATCCTAGAAAAAAATGCCTCTAACATAAAGTTTTAGTTGAAAAAATCTTATAACATGACGTTTGTTGATATTTGCTTAACCGCCATTAGTCCGTTACTCTTAACTTATTTGAAAAACAGTTCCTCCTTAAATTATTGTGTTATAGGTAATTTCCTAACAGATGGTAGGCCTTCACTAAGGTGTGTATGCCAAAGGATTCTAATTCTAAAGACATTCAAGTATCCTCTTAGCCGACATTTGAATGCTAGTGTTTGCAACCTTCAATTTCTTGAAAAGGTTGCACACTAGCAACCAAAACGTCAGATAAGAGGATACGATACCAATGTCAATGAATTAGAATCTACGGCACAACCTTAGTGAAGGCCTAACATCCGCTAGGAAACTACTTAGGTATTACTCTGTACAACACAAATTGCACCTAACTGCTTGCATACAACTTTGGCAGTCAGCCATTTGTTGCTCAACAATTGAATATGAGCCGATCAGTGTTTTGACGGGTGTACCGACGAATTGAGGATACTTGTTCCTTTAATGGAACACTAGAAACAGGTAGACGTCGGTGTACATCAGGAAGAAAGGGGTCGCTTTCTTACATTCATCAGCTCCGTGATGTCCAAGGGTAGCTCTTAGAGAGTGTACAGTAAGACAAAGACTGCGGGAGATGAACTTAACACCGCATATACTGCAGCTCATTGACAAACGCGTTTTCTTACACAAGACCTTCTAAATTGGACTTAAAACTAATGGAGATCTCTTCTCTTCTCGAATGAAATCAAGATCTCCACGACAACGATAAAAGGATGAGTGTAACGGTAATACGGAGAACGATTTGTCTAGTGTTGTTTAGTTAAATGAGTCAAGTTTGTGCGTGATGTATGGTGCGATATCTATAGAAGAAGGAACTAATCTAGTCTTCATTGTTAAGGAAAGTCGTTGTAGGAATAGATGAAGTCTGACAGCTGCAAGGTATATCGAAGAGACATTAGCATTCCGGGGTTTATGGTTGCAATGGAAGAAGAATGAAACAACTTTCTACCCGACAAAATCTAAAACTTAATTGCGACAATGCCATAGCTAATGCAGTTCTTCTTAAAGCATAGAGAAGTAAGACGTAGTACAAAAATTAAAAGAATTGTTACAACAGATTTGTTTAATTTCTTCAAGCATTGAGATTGTTTGAGATCCCGTAATTATGACATCTCAAACGTAAAAGAATTAATAAAAAATTGAAACGGTTTAATTTTAATTTAAAAATATTTACTCAATGAATATGTGCAAATACTGGGTATTTGCATGTTGCATGGAATAAATAATACAACCAGTTGGTATGAAATTGCTGGAAATTTTTGATCTCAAATACGAGTGTCTGTTTGACGTCAATTTCCACAAGTGAGCAAAGCGAAGGAGTGATTTGAGGAGAAATTTTATCAAATCCTAAATGAACAAAATTAACGATAAACGACAAACAACATATAATTAGAACCACTGATAATAATTATAACGGAACGATCAAATAACTTACAGATGATGACATTAGCATAAATTAATTCAGTATCAAATTAAGGTGCAAATTTGCATTTTTAAATTTTAACGCTCACCTGATGAGACCATCATTTATAGAAGCCCTGTATTTGGCATGAAAATTCCAGGAACAAAGTTTTGAAAATTTTTGGTGGAAATTTCTACTGCAAGTTTAAACGCTGGAAAATTTAACCGTGATTGGTCCATTATAAAAAAAATTAATGAATTCGATTGGTCGAGAAAATGTGAATGGAGTTTTCGATGATATTCTCTGTTGTTAGGTAACTTCTATTGTATCGTAAGTGCAAGTGTACATGTAAAAATAATCACGTATTTGGGATGCAATAGGGATATATCGTGCAATATTCCCCAAGAATATTTCACGCAATTTTATTATTGTAGAAGAAATCTTATCGTAAAATTAACAAAAAAATCTACTTGGCATTGAATGAATTACGATCAGAATGTCGAGATTGACATTTTACAAAAATATATTTAATAATTTCACCCAAAATAATTATAATAATAATAATAAAAGATAAAACAATAGACCATAATAGACCAGACATTACACTCATAGAAAAACATAACAAAACAACATACATAATAGACATAGCAATACCCAACACACACAAACATGAAAAAAATCAACACAGAAAAACTTCACAAATACACAGGTCTATCAAATCAAATCAAAATAAAATGTCTGTGGTGAACAAAATGATCATAGTACCGATAATCCTGTCTTCTACAGGTATAATACCACATACACTACACAAAAACCTACATACAGTAAACGTAGAAAAACACATTCATTACATTAGAAAAGCAGTCATACTCAACACATGCAACACTGTCAGAACATTTTTAAGCCCATAACTTACAAACACAAAACATGAATGGTCCGCAATATCTTGGTTTTAGCACGACTTGCGACTAAAACCGACAAGAGTCGAGATAAATAAAATAAAAAATAATAATAATAATTGTTTATTGGCCATATAAAGTAAGAAAAAATAAAAACATATATTTAACTAGAAAAAAATCTACAGACTTAAAAAATTGTAATCATTTTTTACGTCCAACCTTGTTATAATCTGCACTAATTCAATTATTTAGGAATATTAGTAATACTCACTGATTGTACGGAAAAAAATTAATTTGACTAGTACTTTTGCTTCCTAATTTGATTGGTTCAATACTGTGTTTTCATGGTAGCTAATGTCAAAAATAAAAACCGATTAATCGTTTTTAGTAAAATTGATTAACCGAAAAAATTGGTTAATTGTTACTTTCTAAAATCGCAAATTAAAACGATTTTTAAAATCGGTTTTTAAAAATTTTTATAAACAATTTTTAAAACTAATTTTTAAGATCGTTTTACAATCGATTTTAAAAACAGTTTTTAAAATTGAATTTTAAAACAATTTTTTAAAATCATTTGTTTTAAAAGAATTTATATATATATATACAGGGTGTCTCAGATAAGGGTGGCAATATTTCAAGGGTACATAGAGAAACTCCAGATTAGAGATTTGAGATAATAAATCTATGTCCGGAAATGGGTTGCTTCCGATATACAGGGCCTTGAAAAAATTCAAAAATTAATATGGTAGTCAAGTGTTTTTTGAAGTTCAGGTGAAGACAACGATACTCAAACATCTTGCCAGTTACGGTATTAATTTTGTTTTCGTTGTCGCCATGACAATATTCATTGTTCACTACGTTTTTATTGTCACCTGAAGTTTTCGATAATGAGCTCTTTGAAAGACATCCAAATGGATTTTATTTTTTCGCGGAAACGACGAAAACAAGAGAGCGTTTCTTTTCCAAATTGATTGGGAATGTGAAAAATGATTCCAATATTTGGAAAACCAGTGGCGTGCTACATTTTTCTCTTAAAACTAAGTGAGAAAAACCGAAAGTCCGGTCCTGGAAATTTTAGAAGAATCGGATTGGCACATAAATATGACCAATACTTTGCTTGACATACTCTGGAAATTTTAAGAAAATCGATCAACGCGTTTTCAAAATACAGACAAAACATATTAATTTTTGAATTTTTTCAAGGCCCTGTATATCGGAAGCAACGCATTTCGGACATAGATTTATTATCTCAAATTTCTAATCTGGAGTTTCACTATGTACCCTTGAAATATTGCCACCCCTTATCTGAGACACCCTATATATATATATATATATATATATAATTGTTTATCAAAATAATAGCAGGAGTAATAATTTTGTCATGAACTTTTATAAACAAGCTTAATAAAGTATGGTTTTTTATGAAAACATTAATACATATGTCGCACTTGCGGCAGTACCGGAAGTAACCGTTAACTTTCTTGTTTTAAATAGAAACCCCAATTTTATATTTGGTTCTATTTAATCCCATTTTGTTAAGATGTTTGCTAATTTTAACTACTTAAACCGTTTTAATTTAGATGTAGATCCAGTTAGTTTTACAATGTTTAAAAATAATTCAACCTCTACCCTTTGAGCAGCAGATCTCAGTAATTAATAATATATATTGTAGTGGTTGGTTCCATTAATGTTAGTACTGTAAATAATAATAGAAGTAAGTGTTAAAAACGGTACTTATTTAAACAAAATAATTAAAAATATTCTAGGTTGTACGTATACGTATTTTATAAAACAATAAATATTTTTAATTTGTTTAATTAATTGTAAAAACGTTTATCTTGTTATTTATCTTACTTTGTAAAAGGTTTCCTTTACAGTTTACGTTTGCCAAAACCGATCATGTACAAAGCAGGTATCTGTACAAAGCAATGACAGTTTTATGCTGACAGTGTTTCTTGAAGAATATTTAAATACGTAGTTAACAATAAAAAAATTAAAATAGTTAAATTTTAGTTTGTCGGTACGGTATAAAGGTCGATAGTAAAAGATATTATTGCATTAATGTTTGGTAAATTTATCAATCCATATAAGTGTGTTAGAAAATCTATCGTTTAGGCCCAAACCTTTGAACATTAGAAATAGAAAACTAATCGTAAGAAATAGCCCCCAATGAGGTGTCTAATGAGCACTATTTCCTCAAATAATGCCACAGGAGCTAGAATTCCTTGAGTCTGCGCTAAGATATCAAAAGTTCGATCATTTAGTCGCTTAAAATGACGTTTTAGACATTGACCTCAGACCACTTTTTTCTTTTTCTCCGTCTTTTTATGTGTGTATTTTTCTTTTGCAGTTTTTCTTCTCCGTTTTTCTAAATATATTTTTTAATCAATTAATATTAGTAACAGTATTTAAATTCGCTATTACAATTGATATACAACAACAGTTTAAGAACAGATTTAAAAAATTGCCTCAAAACCTCATGCATAAAGTTGACTTTAAAATCTAATTCATAAAATCGACTTTAAAACCGTTTTTAAAATCTACTTTGAGAAGCTATTTTAAGAATCGGCTTTAAAAACGATTTAAAAAGTGATTTTAGAAATCGATTTAAAATCCAATTTTAAAATCGACGTCTTAAAAACCGATTTTAAAATCGACTTTCAAAAAGTCGACTACAAAACCGATTTTAAAAATTTATTTTGAAAGTTGACTATATAAATCGATTAACCGATTAATTGGTTTTTAATTTCACTAAAACTGCGATTAATCAAAATCAATTATTCAATTAAGCGATTTTTGTTGCCACCACTAGTAGTTAACCGGCTGATAAAGTTAACTAGAGGTGAAAACCAGACCTTAGAGGAATTTTTAATGCCTACGTAAATATTTTTAATTCTTTCAGGTACAATAAAATTGCTTAATTGACAATTTAAAACACGAGATCAGTATGAAGTACAATAATAAATTGGCCAATAAAACGTAATTTTATTTTTAAAGATTAGTTAAATCTGCAGAAAAGTCAAAACAAAATGAAATTTAAAATACTATTACGTAAAGAATAGTTTTATGATGCATGTTAGTTAAATATCAACCATAAACACAGATATAAATATTGATTCACCATCATCTTATCTAATCTCACCATCAAAACGGATTTTTCAAAAGCTTAAAACAACCACGTATAACAAGAAAAAGAAACTTTAGAAATATTATTATACACAAATGTAGTTTCAACTTTACCTTTGTTCCAAAGAATTCTCCAAAAGCAGACAGCGTAAGATTACATTTTTCTTACCTGAAACAAAAATACACAATTTTTAATTTAAAAAATAAAATATGCAATACATTACTTCGTTGTAAAATACAATACATTTTTCTTTTGTGTAAAGTAACGGAAACTATAAATTATCATAACTAAAAAAGATGTAACTTGAATTATGTTTTATGCGAACACATTCTTTAATATCACTTACAGAAAATCAATTTTTGCTTTTGTACTTGTCATCATAAATCGTGTGTTCAGAAAAAAAGTTTAGTATGATGCCGACATCGCGGTTAAATAAACTTTGCAAAAATAATGTACTAAATTTTAGACTCAACTTTTGTGTAAACTCTAGCACTAGAGTGAATAGAAGTCGTAAAAAGTCGTTTTCTTTGTGTTATGTTGTTCGAAAGCTAATTTACATTATCATTAATACACGCGTCTTTCTTTAGTAGTTTAAAAAAACTTTTTTTTTCATTTTGTACTAAAGGAACAAAAGGGAAAGAATTTTATTACTTTCGGCGATATATTAAATGTACTTGTATAATGTGCAATTACATTTTTGTTAGGTTTGTTAATTTTAGTTTTTGCAATAAAATAACCGTTAACATTATACGTGTGGATTTAATAAAAATAAAAAAATCACACATGTTGGCTTACAGATGTTGTTGTAATAAACACTTATGTCTAAGATCCGTCTGCAAAGTTAGTACGCTCATCGAGTATTTTCTAAAAACCTAATTTTTACCTAAGTATATAAATATATCTCCCAGAGTGCATATAAAAATGTGGCCGCTAGTATTTTTAATTAAATTATTAGTAATTGATCATCCACTTCACAGAAAAATCACGATTGCCGTTGTGCACTTGGCCGCCCCTCATCGCAGCCAGGTGTAAACAGGTATGACTTTGTTACATTATAAGTTCATGATGTACAATTATTGTGTATATATCAAATGAAAAATAATTTTTTTCTAATAAACATATTGTGTTAGTACTTGAGGATTATATTTAAATAGGAAAATTAATACTCCTTATACGAGCCTGTCCCATCTCAATTGGCCCACCAATATTTTTCTTTATAAATAATATCATGCTAATTTACGAAGAATTTAATTTAAATGTTTATTTTTTTTATCATTAAAAACACCATTTTAAACAATGTAAAACATTTTATTGCAATATTAAACTTTAAATTTCATATAAGTTTTCAAAAGCAAGGAAAACATACAAAATTCAAAAATTTTTACCACTGTGTGACATCACCTTCATTTTTAATTACGGCTTGAATTCTTTTGGGTAACGTACTTACTAAGTTTCGACACTCATCTGGAGTGAAAGTATCCCAAATATTTTGAAGTTTGTGTTTTAATATGACTACGTTTCTAGCTGACTGTATTCGTAATATTTTTTCATTATGTGCCAAAGGGTTTCTATTGGTGACAAGTCGGGACTACTTGCTACCCTTCCCAAAAGTGAAATATTGTGATCAGAAAACCATTTTAAAGATTTTTTTGATGTATGACAAGCCTCTTCATCTTGTTGAAACACAAAATTATGATTATTGTGCAATGCATCTGCCATTGTTGGAAGCAACGGTTTTCTTAAAATCTCTAAACATTTATCGTTGTTTACAATTCCATCAATAAAGTGAAGTTTACCAACACCTTTAGCAGACATTAAACCCCACACCATGACTAAAGCAGAAAATTTTATTTTCTTTTTCAAACAATCTGAATTGAAAGCTTTATTTTTTTGACGAATAACTAAGCTTGGATTGTCTCCAACACAAACTTCAAAACGGGACTTATTACTCCAATGAACACTATTGCATTCATCACTAGTCCAATTAATGTGACATTTAGCACATTTTAGTCGTTTTTTCTTTTGCATTAATGTTAGGAGTGGTTTTTCTTTTGCCTAAAAAAATGTTAGTAAAATTACAAAAAACTTGTTTTTGGTTTAGTTGGAATAAAATTACCGTAATTTGAGGCTAAATTGATCATTCTATTTCTAGTTTTTGTTACAAAATTTTATTCTTAGTTTTTAATTCCTCAAAAATTTTATTTGGTTCATTATATTGCACCGATTTATACTACACAGATAAAACCAAAATAAATTCACTAAAATTTTGAAGAAAAAATAAAATCTTACTGATCAATTTCATATTGAATATGGGGCTAATTTGATCACATTTTTTGAACTCTGTAGAAATACGCTGGAATGGAAGAAATGTGTATTAATTTGGCACCGGCGCTTGTGGGTATAATACTTCAGTTATAGTTTGTTTAAATTAGCTGGGGTCAAATTGATCGCACGGGGTGGAATTGATCACCAAGTAGGTTTTTGTTATTCTAAAGAAAACAAGAAAATCTAAATTATTTATTATTATCATAGTAATAAGAAGATATTATATTTCTTTGACATCAATGTCTCTCTCAAATTTATATGCAACTTGGCCATCAATCTCTTCAGTCACAGGTTGTGGCAGCATTGCTATTATATTGGCTTCCCCAATTATGAATTCATCATCAACTACAGTTTTGAATTGACGACGAGAATCGTTGATAGTTTTAGTCCAACTATCTCAATTTCATTATCAGTTATATTTTGAATGAGTGTAACATATCTATATGTTGTCTTCTTCCTACTACCGCCTAACACTTTAACCAATAGAAAGGTTCTTTTTCCATCTTCATGTTTCCAGTTGAAGAGTAATCAGTTTTTCTGCAGTTTCCTCAGTCTGATCGTCATCAGAATTGTCATCCAAAACAGGTTCTAGTTCATTCTTTGAACTCGATGCTTCATTGGGTGCTGCTACACTTCTACCTGGTTCCACTTCTAGTCTTTGTCTTTTGATGTTTTGCTTACTAGGTCCAGCTGTGTACCGTTGTTGCTGAAGATAATTCACCAACACACTATGCACATGATTGTCCTCGACTGACTCTTCACCTGGTATTTTCTGTAAAACCCTTTCTGCATCTAATGGTACAATACCAGTGGCTCTGAAAGAAGAAATGAGTCTTCTTTAATGGCACCGTCTTTTGATTTCACGTCTTTTTCATTAAGAGTCGTAGCCAAGAGATGGGGAAAATCTTTCTTATCGATAGATATCGATGATGGGTGTGCTTGTTTCCACAGAAATAAAGTTGATTGCCAAGAGCTCTTGAATGCCCTGAAAACCCACATCTAATGGTTATGTAAGATGAGTCGAGTTTTGGACAAACATACAAAGGCAATATTGTTCTGTTGGCATAAGTTCAGAACTTCATCGGTAAAATAAGAATATAAGTTGTCACCCAACAACACCTTACGGCCTTCTAGATTTTGGGCATGTGGTAAAAAGCAAGTTGTGAACCAATCAGTGAATGTTTGAGCATCCATCCAACCGTGGTGAGTTCTATTATATCTGGAGCCTGGTGAACAGCATCTCTGATTGCAACATGCTAAGCCTTTGGGCCCATTTTCCGTCCACTGTACCCACATCTTCTCAAATTTGTAGATTATGTAAGGAGGCAATATAATTCCTGAAGCCGAGACCCACATCATTATGGTAGTAGCACTTTTGTGAAGTTGCATACTTTTTCCGGATACTTTGTGCTACTTCGGAATAACATCTTTTATTACCTGGATTATCTTGAAGATTTGTCTCATCGTAGTTAAAAACGTTAGATGGTGGAATGTCTCGCAAATTGTCAAAGTAATCTGTTATTGTCTTCTTTGAAACAGATGCCCGAGATTGTTTTATATTGGCAGCAACTTTTTAACAACTGCATTCTTATGACGCTTTAGCAGCGAATACAGTACGGCCTCTACTCTCTAAATAGTTTTTAACTAAATGTTTCAGGTCTTTGACTTTGAGAAAAATCCCCAATCCCCGCAAATACTAGCAGCAGATAGAAACATCTTTTCTTCTGTTTGAAAATGCTGTTTGGCCTCCATTCTTCTTAATATGGATTCCTTTCATCTCATAGTACAATGTTCCGTAAGCTACATTGAACGATGAAGAAGCTCTTCTCAGACTCCACCCATTTTCTGTGACTCTTTTCAAAGCTTGCTCTACAGTATCCAAAAAATAGTCTTTATATCTCCTAGCACCTGGTTTCCTTTCGTAGTCACGAACCATTGTTAAGCGAACTGCAATAATGAAAAACGCATTGTAACATTATTGTAAATAGTGGGGCGTAATTGATCAGCAATCAATTTACCCCAGATATATGATCAATTTGACCCCGACAAATTAATTTCAAAATTCCCGCTTTCCCAGAAGAAGCAGGAACGTTCTAACCTAAGATATCCCGGCCAAAACATGATTTGTCATACGTGTTTACAGTAAATTACGTTAATCTTCATTACTTTGATAATGTCATGAATAGTTCCAGACTGTCTAAAACCTATCATTATACTAGTACAATCTTAACTCATCTTTTTTGCAAAAACACGAGTCAAACAAGCCGCAGCAACTATACACATGATACAACAGAAGCTTCACGGATAGTTCCATGTGCGATCAAACTTTGACATCTCATTGATTTTAGCGCAAAATTTGAAATTTCTGATGAATGATCTGGTGATCAATGTCACCCCGCGAAGTCAATTTCGCCCCAAACTACGATACCTTGTAAGTTTTAAAACCTAACTTAAGGGCTTCTCTATGGCACGTGAATCTTGAAATACTTCGCTCTACAGCATTGCTCCAGAGAGCAGATAATTCACTGTAGTTCAAACGCCTGTTCGTTATAATAATTCTCTTTAGAGCCCGTCTATCAGCATCTGATATTTTCGATTTCGGCACATACCGAGGAGTTGTAACAATATTTCTAACAGTAAACTTTGATAAACTAACTATATTCCCAATTTCCGCGTTTGATTTTCTTTTTAAATAAATTGATAACAATTGTGCGGACTTTTTCATCAACAACCTTTAGACAAGTCATTTTCACTAATTGTAAACAAAACAAACTCTTTTGTTTAGCAAACGCGTAGCCACTTAATTATTTCACATATTTAAAGGTTTTTAAGGAAATATTATAAAATTTCTAAAAACAAAAAAGTAAAAATTTCGTAATTTTTATTTTTATGCTAAAATTAAATTAAATTGAACTTTATAAATCTTAAATCTTAAAATGTAATAATGTTTAAAGATTTTTCAGTTGATATTTTGTTGAAATAATTATATTGTAGCTTTAGCATTGTTTTTTTTTCGTGAATTAACAAAATTACGTATTTTTTTACAATGGGCCAATTAAGATGAGATGGGGCTCGTACTTAATTCAGTATTATGTATTTTCTTACTGGTTTTAAAGAAAATTTTCATCAAGTATATAAAAAATTATTCATCAGAGACTTTTTTTACAGTTTTATTTTTTTATTGTTTTAAGTCCCTCAAAATTAGTAAAATAGCGATTTTCAAACAGCTTCAACTTTTTCTCAACTTTGATTTACTTGAAAATTTCGGAAAAGTTGGTATGTAATGTCCTCAAATAATTTTGAAATCGAATCAGGTTACAAATTACAAAATTAAAAAAATCGAAATCCTATTTAAACAAACAAACTCTTTCGTGCCATGAAACGCGTTCAGTATTGTTTCATATTCTATAAATTTATGTGAATGGATGGTTTGTTTCTTTAAACACGATTTTAATTCTTTGAAATAATTCTCAAACTCGAATCCTGGTTTGATTCTAAAGTTGAAATCATCAGACCAATTTTCCTAAAATTTTCAAGTAAATCCAAGTTCAAAGAAAAATATTTGGTATGTTATTTGAAAAGCATCGCTATTTTTTGAAAATCAACTAACTTTGAGGAGTCATATCTTGATGTGTAATTATAAAACAATCCAAATTTTCTGTCAATTCTAAAAATTTTAATCTAACTATAACAAATAAACTTATATAAAAATACATGTAATTCAAAATTTGTTAAAATTGCAGCACATTAAAAAATAGGTTAAATTATATAAAATTAAACAAAGTAGTTGTAATCTTCTCCTAAAGGGGCCTACAATCTAATCTTTGTATATATTTTTTTCAAAAACAGAGGCTTTAATAAATGAAACCCAACCAAGTTGAGTCAATCGGTTATATACCCTCCGAAAATTATGTTTTTAAAATGTCGCTTATTTTTGAATTTCAAAATTTCTCCTAAACCAAATTTACTTGGATCACTTTCATGTAAACAATCAAGAACTAAGTAGAATTTTTATATAATAAAATATGACTGTCCAAAATTTATTTACGCGTTCAAGCGTAAAATTGACTTTTTTAACCCCATTTTTGGGCGTAAAGTAGAACATTTGCCCGCGGGCTTAAAGTGTTACTTTTGCGCCCGTGAGCTTTGGTTTTAAATCGTTAAAATTGATCTAACGTATATATTGCTGGATGCAACCAAATCGCCATTATTGGTGTACATTGTATTGACTATTCTGTTATCAACTTTAACAATATTGTAATGATTGATACGTTTGTTAAAAAGCCTGTATTCTGCAAACGTTTATGTGCAATTCGCACTTCACACTTCACAGTGCTCTATTTCACTGCATGAATGCAGCCATCCCTTCTTAAAACTTTAGTAGTGTTATCTCCGTAACCTAACCTTAATCATTTATCTTCACTTTTCCCTTCCTTTATTTTCTATTTGGTTATTCTAGTCCTGTTATAACTTGTTCTCTATGATTTTGCATTCCGTTTTATTATTTCCATCGTAATCCTACTCCTGTATGACAAAACAGTTTTTATAAGGCTAAACACATTTCGAAATCTTTGTTTCGGGTAAGCTTAAAATAAGTGTGTAATTTATTATTAATACTCTGCTTGTATTTTAGATTAACAACATGTGGAATGCAATTCAAATAAGGTCGTTTATTTCCAAAACATAGGCTAGACTAGACCTTCACAATCATTAAAACAGACCCTAAATTGTCAATGTCGTCAATGGATAGCTGCGACAATTCCTCTCTGCGGCAAGTCCCAGCAATTCCAATGATTAAAGCCACCTAATTTTTTAATATTATGTTGGTATAATATTATTAATCAAAACAATTTACTTACTTTCATCATTAAAAATCTATTATTTGGAGATTCTATAATAAATTTTAAAATTTGTCCCTTTGTTATTTTTTATTTTTTAGGTTTGTATCTGTCGGAATTTCTTTTAGGAATACAGTCTCTTTGAAATTGCTTATTTCTAGATTTTCATTATTTGAGATAGCGGCCTTCAACATTGAATAAATCGACCAAGATGATTTAAATAATTCTGACTTCTCAAATAAATATGCTAGAAATACATTTTTTGATGTCACTGTTAGTGACAAATGAAAAATTATGTGAGACACCTATGATGGTAATAATACAGTAGATTAAAGCAAATTGTAAATGTTTTTACTTTTTTGTAAACGAAAATAATGAAACGTGTAAAATTATGTATGCAGCTTGGTCGTAAAAGCTGTTTTAGGCCCTCGTCCTGATTGTGCCCTTGCTTACGATCGGGCACAACGTACATTCCTCTGGGCCTAAAACAGCTACTTTACGCCCTTGCTACATAAATAGCTATTTTTTGGTTCTCCTGCGGTTTGAGAAAAACAACGCGTTTTATTTTAGTTTTATGGGGAAATTATCCTATTATAGGAATGAAATGTATTTTGGCTTTTGATTATTTTTTTATTTTTCTGTCTAATTCTCACTTTGCAAAACGCACTGCAATTGTTTGGGAAATGTCGTAACACAACAACTACTTCCAGAGCACGTGATAACGTCTTTTTTTTGACAATGTGAAAACGAAAACTAATTAGAAATCGAATAAATTCATACTTTGACGTTCAGATTACGTCAGTTTCTTTGTAGGAATTTTGAGGAAAAAAACGAGTAAAACGACGTCGTTTTTATGGTAACGTATCATCTGATGTTGTACCTGCGTTGAGGTAAATAAATTTTATTTAGTACAAATTAAATTGTTGTTTTGAAACAAAATTTAAAAACAGTTCACAAATCCAACTAGGATAAATTCGTGGCAAGATAAATTAGTTGAGTTTAATTTTTAATTTTTTATTGTGCACGTGAAAGTTACTGATTTTGCGATAAGAACGGCTTCGGAGTTTGATTCTTAAATCATTCTTGAATGTAAACACCGATACGATGCATGTATGCGATGAGGAATGAGGGTAAAAGGAAATCTGTTGATTGTGGGAGATGTAGTTATGAAAAAACACTCAGGTTTGCGCACCTTCCCGTAGTTTATAATCAATGCTTATGGGGAAATAAAATGTAATATATGACGGATTTTAACAAGTTTTGAACTCATTATAATTTTGTTGTTGTGAGTGATGTAATCCAGTAGTCAAATCAGGTATTGTGTTAAAGATATACTAAAATTTTACTAGTATTTTTTGAATAGTGTAGATACAATTTTTAAAGGTTGTATCCGTATAGACATACTTATAACATTTTCTACTTCTTTTTACCTCCACCAAAAAGTGCTTTTACACTAAATTCTTAAAAAGTAGGTATTGGGAATTATATTCTTTTCAAGTTCCATTAATTCAGTACTGTGTTATGTCTTGCAGTATTTGCCGATGTGTGTCCCAACTTTTTTTGAGATGTGTATGAATAATTGGTGTATGCTGCTGCAATACCGTTAGTTATAAAAAAGTCTAATAAATTGGAAGTTTTGAAAGTTTCAGTGTGTTAAATTTATGTTCGAGAGTTTGAAACATGCTTTAAAAATGTTTTTGTTTTATTTGTGGTGTACTATATGTTAAATGATAACGACGTGTTTGTATTTAAACTTAATTGCTTGGATGTGTTCGTCTTTGTACTTTGGATGTTCATGGTGTTTAATTGGTTGCTTGGCAAATATTGCGATGCCCTCGTGAACTGTCTCATCGTGGTGATTGGAGTGGTAAAATATATATTTAAGTATGTTGAAGGAACTTCTACTTGTGAGATGCGTTTCGCTAACCAATAGTGTTTGTTTTGCGGTATCCGTGTCACTTGTTTTGTTGATTAGATGTAATATCAGCCAACGATTGTGAGACTTCATTAAAAGAAAGTCAACCGGTCATATAGAAAAGAAATCTAGAGTCTTTACAAAGTTGGAGGCAGAGAATTTTTAAAAGAAGCGGATGATGACTAATATTTGTTGATGAAGGTAAAATTTACCACAAAGTTTGGTAATTCTGTTTTTAGGTGTTGTTGACCGTAGGAATTAACGGGGCATTGTGGGAGAGCAAACAACATTTCTGGATATAAAACACATGCGAGATATGAATTCACTTTTTCTGATTAAAATTCCTAATACCAAAACACTATCAGAAAGGAATTTGCCGTATCACATGGAAATTTTGATAATATAGATTTATTAAACGTTTTTAGAAAGTACTTTCCTCCGGTCTCCAGGCATTAAAAATACAGAATTTTTATTAGGTATCGTAATGGCGGATGTATAAGACAAGCTGTATAGATTAACACAATTGCTGCAATACGAAAAATTGCAGTATTTTTAAAATTACCAAATCTCTTTGACTTATCTGGAAATTGCTTTAGCAACACTGTTTGCAGATGCAGGAACTGCTGTCATTCTTCTGAAGTGCATTGGAAATTAGAAATCTAGTAGCGTCGCTGAATTGTACAATCAAAACTCCGTTAAAAATAATTTAAGAATAACTTCCAAACTAGTTGGGCAGCCGCAGTCATAGAATAGTGACAAACCCTTGTTGTTTTGTGACAGTTTCCGGTTTTTTGTTTTGTTGGAATTAGGAATAGTAATTATAAGTCTTTCATCTATGGAATTAGGAAAGAAAACGCAGGAACAGAATACCGTTATGGATAAAAAGTCTGATAATAATTTGTTTAATTGACTTTTTGAAATTGTTCTAATTTTATAGTTAATATACAGGGTGTCCAGAGTTTATTTTACATTTGGAAACCCTGCACCAAACCCAAAATTCTAAGCGAAAAAGTTAAAATAACATACGGTTGAAAACGTACCGTTTCACACAATTCGAAAATATCGCTAAGCGCACAACATTTGAATTGCCTCTCTAGTTTAAAGGTCAATAACTGCGAGCTGCTCGACTGTAACCGCCTCGATGCGGGTTCGTTTCTTACGACCGGCAACTACTCAGCTCTTTTTTTTCACACAATTCGACAGCTTGACGGGACAAAATATAACACCACTGACATGGAACTGTCCAAAAATTGTTTACATCGAAGGCGTACACCACGAAATGTCTCATTCGCAAACGGCGCTTAAAAACGCTTGTTCGAGCACAATCTTTTCTCGCTGTCTTGCCTACGCTCAACAAATGAGTGAGATAGAGAGGAAATTATTGCGCTGATGCGATATTTTTAGAATTGTGTGAAAACGGTACGTTTCCGACCATATGTTATTTGGACTTTTTTCGCTTAGAATTTTAGGGCTTGATGCAGGGTTCCGTATGTAAAAATAAACTTGGGACACCCTGTATACAAAAAATAATAATTTTTGTTGATTTTTTAGTTTATCTTTCTTATTCAGATTGGAAAAATCCGATTTTTCTGCATGTAATTTAATGTCAAAAATCCGAGCAATTACTAACTGGATTGTACAACAATGTTTTTCAGAATGAATTTTATTGATTTACCCAATTTTTAATACAAAAATTTTGTCAAAATATCTTTTTAAACATACATTGAACATAGTCTCGAACCAGTTCCGATTGGTGCAATTGATTAAATTTAATTAATAAAGTACGATTTTATGTAATTGAAATTTTAATACCTTAAATAAATTATTATATTAATTTATGTTAGAAAGCCAAACTTATTTTTTTTCTTTTTTTTTTTTTTTTTTTTTTTTTTTTTTTTTTTTTTTTATTTTTTTTTTATTTTTTTTTATTATATATTTTTTTTTTTTTTATTTTTTTTTTTTTTTTTTTTTTTTTTTTTTTTATTTTTTTTTTTTTTTTTTTTTTTTTCTTTTTTTTTTTTTTTTTTTTTTTTTTTTTTTTTTTTTTTTTTTTTTTTTTTTTTTTTTTTTTTTTTTATTACATTTTTTTTTTTTTTTTTTTTTTTTTTTTTTTTTTTTTTTTTTTTTTTTTTTTTTTTTTTTTTTTTTTTTTTTTTTTTTTTTTTTTTTTTTTTTTTTTTTTTTTTTTTTTTTTTTTTTTTTTTTTTTTTTTTTTTTTTTTTTTTTTTTTTTTTTTTTTTTTTTTTTTTTTTTTTTTTTTTTTTTTTTTTTTTTTTTTTTTTTTTTTTTTTTTTTTTTTTTCCCTTTAATACGAGGGTTGCCTTTTAAGTGTCGGGAATAGAACGTTCCTTATCACCTAGCAACCAGAAAAACTGTTTATAAACAACTGTTGGTATTTGTCAATGTCAATGTCAAAATATCATTTAGATCGGCCTGATAGTTTTTAAACCGTGGCGTGTTAAAGTTCCCAAGTCGCTGTACGAGATGAAATTAAGTCCGGAACAATACCGCACGATTATTTTTATAACTTTCAACGAAGCCTCACCCAGCAAGAATGCGTCGCAGAACTTGTTGCTGTTTTTGGCGAAGAAGCACCATCAAAGACAACCATTTATCGCTGGTATGCAGAGTTTCAGCGAGGACGCTCTAACCTCAGTGACGAACCGCGTGAAGGGCGACCAAAAACCGCCGTCACTCAAGAAAACGTGGATGCTGTTCGCAACATGGTTCTGGAAGATCGTCATGTGACATACCGTGAGATTCAGGCATCATTGGACATCTCAGGGACCTCAGTTCAAAAGATCTTACACGAAGAAGTAGGTGTTAAAAAATTGGTTTCCCGGTGGATACCGCATCTCCTCACAGAAGAACAGAAAGCAGCTCGAGTCAATTGGTGTCGAAAAACTCTACAACGATTCAACTCAGGAGCATCAAAACACGTTTACGACATCGTAAGTGGTGATGAATCATGGATCTATAGCTATGAGCCTGAATCGAAACGCCAATCTGCAGTATGGGTCTTCCAAAGTGAACTGAAACCGACAAAAGTTGTTCGCTCTCGCAGCGTTGCCAAGAAAATGGTTGCATCGTTTGTTGCCAAATCAGGGCATGTAGCAACGATTGCTCTTGAAAATCAAAGAACAGTTAATGCTCAATGGTATACGACCATTTGCTTGCCTGAAGTGATCGCCGAGCTTCGGAAAGATAACCCAAATCGACGCATTATGCTCCATCAAGACAATGCAAGCTCGCACACCGCTCGAGCCACAAAGTCGTTTTTGGAACAGCAAAATGTCGAAGTTCTTGATCATCCTCCATACAGCCCGGACCTAAGCCCCAATGATTTTTTTACATTCCCAAGAATCAAGAATATGCTACGAGGAAAGCGGTTCCAGACGTCTGAAGAAGCGGTGGATGCCTACAAAACAGCGATTTTGACTACACCTACTTCGGAATGGAATAAATGCTATAACGACTGGTTCCATCGAATGCAAAAGTGCATTGACTATCGCGGAGAGTACTTTGAAAAACAATTAAAAAAATGCGTTATTATACCTCTTACACTTTTCTTCATTCCCGACACTTAAAAGGCAACCCTCGTATTTTTTTTTTTTTTTTTTTTTTTTTTTTTTTTTTTTTTTTTTTTTTTTTTTTTTTTTTTTTTTTTTTTTTTTTTTTTTTTTTTTTTTTTTTTTTTTTTTTTTTTTTTTTTTTTTTTTTTTTTTTTTTTTTTTTTTTTTAAAAATTTTTTTTTTATTTTTATTTTTTTTTTTTTTTTTTTTTTTTTTTTTTTTTTTTTTTTTTTTTATTTTTTTTTTTTTAAAATTTTTTTTTTTTTTAAATTTTTTATTTTTATAAAAAAATATATAAATTTTTTTTTTTTTTTTTTTTTTTTTTTTTTTTTTTTTTTTTTTTTAAAAATTTTTTTTTTTTAATTTAAAAAATTTTTTTATATTAAATAATAAATAAAAATATTTTTTTATTTCTAAGTAATCAATAAAAACATTTTATAATTTTTGTTTTTTTTTTTTTTTTTTTTTTTTTTTTTTTTTTTTTTTTTTTTTTTTTTTTTTTTTTTTTTTTTTTTTTTTTTTTTTTTTTTTTTTTTTTTTTTTTTTTTTTTTTTTTTTTTTTTTTTTTTTTTTTTTTTTTTTTTATCATTTGCTGTAATTAGAGTTCTTATAAACAAAGAAATGCCATGTTTATTTAAAAATTGCTGCGCGATTCTTTATAAAAGCGCTCTTTGAATAACAACAAATAAAAAAAGCAAATTATATTATTCAAAAGTTTATCCAATTGAATACAAAGCTCTACAAAAACAGAAAGTAAAATTTAATTAAGAAATACATTTTTCAAAACGAATTTTTAGGAATGTCGTAAAATTACTGCCGAAAATTTAAAAAATGTATGTTCTTTTAGAAAATTGAATATATTTCGCGGAAGAACAAAAGTGCTGTGTTCAAGATTTTAATAATGCAACGCTCAAACTTGAATTCCTGAAAATCTAAAATTTTCTATGGCATTATTTAAAAACGAATCGAAAGGAATATATTTAGGTTGCATATTTTTAACAAGAATTGAAGAATCTGTCAAATGATTTGTAATTCACTTCCCTCTTGCTATTGAATTTTTTTACGTTCTGTTTAGCGGTTAGTAATGAAACTAATCGACCTTCTGTAAAATTGGTTGACGTATTCAGCCGTACTTAGTAAAAGTAAACCGAGAAAAAAAATATTCGTTATTTATTTTTATGTATTTGGGATTTTGGAATTTAGACTATTTAAAAAGCATTTAAATAGAGCTTTTGAACTAAGGAGGTATTGTTGTCGGGTACCTGCATATTTTAATACAATGCGTAAATTTGCTTTTCAAATCGCACCCGATTAGTTTTTTTTTTTAATTGAAACGTAAATTGTTACACCTTAGTAAATGAAAACTAAATAACCAGGAACGGTTGTGAATGTTTTTGCAGTACAATACCCTTGATAATTATTACCAGGTACAAGGTAAACAATCAAAAATTCATCTGCAAGTTTTGCTAAAATTTTCAATTTCAATTACAAGTCGGCGTCCTCTCTTTATTTTTTTAAATAATAAAAGAGAAAGGGTTTTGTGTAGAATGTAAACCGTACAAAATTATGAAAGGAGGATTTAAGCAAATACTAGTAAACCAAGCTTAAAACTGTCAAACGGAATATGGTATAAGTGTAATGTATAAAGTTTGTTAATTAATTATATTTAACTAAAATACGTTATGTTAACAGAGGAAGGAATATTTTCCCCAAACAAAAACTTTCTGATTTGACAGATGTCGTTGCGTTGTAGAACTATCAAAATTCACACCTGGAGTTGGTAGTTTTAAACGCAGTTTAATGGTTTCACTTTAATTGCTAAGATCATATATTGCTTTTGTTGCTTATTATGCAAGCACGATACAAGAGTTCTAAAAGTAGAAAGAAAGCAATAGCAAAGTTTATTACTAACGATAGAATAAAACAATATATGTAGTACATTTAACATCGTCTCATTAGTATGAGAAATGTACAAATTTGCTTGTAATTTTTACATAATGTAGTAGTTATTAGTGAACGCTCAAACGCACTTGATATCATTCATATATCAAGATTAATTGTCACTTAAAATAGATACTAGAATTGGGGCAGATACGTAATGCTTCATCAAAATTTATTAACGTTTTGAAAAAGGATTTAGCGTGCATTAATATTCAATTGTTAGCTCTTTTGGTTCCTAGACCACCTGGAAAAACTAAGCTTGTAAAAATACTCAAATTGTGTAGTATAAATGTTTTAGATATAAAGTAAAATTTAATTACTAATCTTAAATACCTTTGCATGCAGTTTCAAATAGAAGTAAACATTTTTGATAATTAAAAGTTCTGTCAAATTATTATTATATATTTTTGCTTTATTACTGAATTGACAGAGAAGGCGGATATGTTGAATCATTTCGTTGACGTATTTTTATTTTAATGGTGAATTCTTTAGATCTTTATAAATAAATTTGTTAAATACTTTTTTGAACAGAAACGGAAAAGTAATAATGTTTGTAATAAATAAAAAAGTATTTTAGAATTTGGTTATCTAATAAATTTATATTGTGACAATATAATGTACAGATTATAATACTCTGACATGATACTAGAATATACTTTTTACATATTGTTGTCAGATAATATGATAATTTATTATTAAACTTGCGCGTCTTATCAAACTATATCTTGCGGATCATGTGCTTCTGGTAGCCAATGGCATAACAATATAACGTCCCTGCCAACAATCACAAGAGTTAAACGGTTAAACAAATTTGAAATTCTTGCCTCCTTGTTATTTTGTTTTATTAGTGGAATGTGCTATATTACGAGGATATATTGAAAAATTCTTAGCCTTCTATAGAACCAAACAAAATTTCAATGTCAAAATATTTTATTACTCAACATATTCTCCTCTTAATTGGATACATTTATTACAGCGAACCTGCAACATCTCTAGACCTTTAAAAAATTTTTTTCTTCTTGCTTTGCAAACCAGACCTCCACAGCTTCTATTACCTCCTTGTTGGAAGAAAATGTACGACCTTTTAAACTTTTTTTAGTTGAGGAAAGAGTTGATAGTCGGACGGAGCCAAATCGGATGAATAAGGGGGTGTTCTAGTAATTCAAACCCTAAATCACGAATTTTTGCTAAAAAAACACCTTTGGATAGCTTTCCGCGTCTTTTCTCTTTAATATTTTCCCGTAGAGTGGTCAGTAATGTCGAATAGTAATCTCCAGTTATTGTTCTACCCTTATCCAAAAATCAATCATGATTACTCCATGGTAATCCCAAAAACTGAAGCAAGAACTTTTCCAGCAGATTTTGGACACGAAACTCTTAGGTCGTCGAGAACCAGAGTGTCGCCATTCCATCGATTGTTGCTTTGTTTCTGGATCGTAGAAATGTACCCAAATCAGATCGAACGCTATGCTTCTACCCTTGCACGCTTTTGGTCAACATTCAAACATTTGGGGATCCATTTTGCAGCAACTTTTCTCATGTCCAAATTGACGTGAACCATATGATGAACGCGTTCGTATGAAATATTCAGTGCTTCAGATATCCGTTTTAGCCCAATTCGACGGTCTGATAAAATCTTGTCATGAACTGCATCGATATTTTCGGGGACTGACACAGAAACTGGCCTTCCCAATCGGTCATCATCTTCAATGGAAAATTTACCTCTTTTGAAGCTTGCATTCTAATTTTTGACGGTCGCATACGAAGGACATTGATCACCAAGGGTATTAAACATATCTTCGTAAATCTGCTTACCTCTTAACCCTTTTAAATACAGGTACTTGATGCTGGCTCGATACTCCAATTTTTCGATTTTCACAATTTCGGTGGACATCTTTTTTCATTTAATTTATTGCGTGACTCTGGTTTACTTTTTTGACGTCAAACTTTACACTGACACTTCTAATAAGTTATTGTTCGTTGCTATGGTAACGCAATATTTGGTTTATGCAAGGAACTGGTCTAGGCTAATTAGATATCAATACATCCTCGTATAAAGTTTTAAATCATATTCTGGATCTGTTTTAATTAAAACTTAAGAATATTAGGTTAGTATTTTATAATTTGGGATAGAGTACAAAAAATGAATTAAAATGTTATTGCAAGCATGTCAGAGTGCTGCGTCAAAAGTTTTAGTACAAATTAAAAAGTACATTTAGCATGTATAATCTGTCTAGGAATGTAATAATCGAACAATTATGTGAAATAACAAGAAACTTAATGGTGATCTCATAGTATTTGTAAAAAATTAATTTTACCAGTTAAGTATGTCTACATAACTGCATTGGCTTCTTGATTATGAAACCACAGAGTGTCCTCCTGTTTTGTCTATCTATGTTGACGATATAATTAATACACATGATGCTGAGTTTCAATCTTGAATGCTCTCCCGTTTACATAATTAAATTCCTGCTTACGATTATTTTATTTTGTAATTGTATCGTATGAGGACCGAATCTGTGCGTTTGTTTATTATTAGTTTTGCGTAGTGTCAAATAAGTGTTACATTAAAAAAAAAGATTAAAAGTATAAGCAAAAATTTTAGTGTTTTATTTGTTAATAGAGAAGAAGATAATTTAAGCTGATTTACAATTCATCCAATACGCAAACGTTTTTGGAATTTTGGATGACCTTGTTACAAACACTTTTATTATTTTTAATTACTTAACTAAATATATGTTTCAAAATAATTTTTTTGATCCTCCAACAAGTGTGATTAATAAATTTTTTGTTCCTTATAACAACTCCTATAGGTGGAGGTGAGAGAATAAAACAACGTCCAAAGTTTCGTCGACGTTTCGCCCAACAATCGTGGTCTTTCTCAGACTGTATTTATTCATTGTGGCAATGACGAACAATAAGAGTTTTTATTTAATTGATAACAAATTTTTTTTATAGATAGAAATTTGTTGTTTAAAAAATTGTTGTTTTTTTTTTTGTTGATTCGGGCTATTTTAAATATAAAGAACAACAGCGACAGGCACCGCTATGGATAATCCGGCATCTCCAGTAATGGCGTCTTAAACGATGCATGATATGTTGAACACTGTATCGACCCAGACTAAAAGTCTTAATTGTACTCCCATCTTTATGTTTGTGTGTATGTTGATAATATCAATACGTGTATACCTAACAATATGGTTGATATCACTTTTATAGTTATTTAATAACTACAATCATAACTTAAGCTTTACTGTAGAATTAGAAACAGGCCGACAATTACCCTTCCTTGACGTATTATTTATAAATGTTATGCAAACTAGCCCTACAGGGACATTCAAAACAAGATGGATGCTACACAATTCTCAATATCAGAACAACATATATTGATAGATGCATGAAACTACAAATAACTACTCTTTCGAAAATCGCTATCAAAGCTTAGATCTATAGATTCATCAGAACAAATAAATTAATAATGTGGAAATTTACTCATAGTCCGAATAAAGCTTATCGCGCACTAGACCGGCACGGCACGGCACGGCGCGTCCCGTCAAAAAACGGTCAGGATTAAATTAATGCAGATAAATAGATGACCGCGCACTACTCCGGTACAGCACGGCACAGCACGGATGTCGCCGGAACGGATTGCTCGCCTCCGATCCTTTCCGTCAAAAAACGGCAAGCTGTGCGGTGACGGACAAGTGTGCGGGTCACCTATCGGTATCGGCCGGCTTTAGCTGATTCAATCACGTGCTTTTTGTCATTGTTTTGCAGTGTGTGGCAGTTTTTGTATAGAAGTTGATGGAGATACATTATTGTATTCTTATATTAATAATAATATAGTTTATTTTAATATAATTGAAATGTACGAGGAAAAATTAATATTGTTGGTTCAGAAATATACGGACATTTATGATGTATCCAGCAAGAACTACCATAACCAACAAATAAAAGACAATATATGGGAGGAAATTGCAAAAGAAATGCAGAAACCCGGTAAGTATTTTTCTGTGTTTTATTTATATTTTAATACTGAAATAACCTAGCACATATTTAAAAAAAAAACAAACCAACTATTCAATATTTCTTTTGCCTTTTCTAACCATTTCTGTTTGCCACGGCACTGAACCGACACCAGAAAAGTAGTTTTTTAATTTATTTCTAGTCTCCAATGCATCTCTAGTTGAAGATCCTCCTATTCCAGATATATTTCTTAAACCTTGTGGAGGTTGAGTAATTTCGTCTGCTTCGGTCCAACTGCATGTATCATTTCGAAGAAAGTTATGTAAACAACATGTAGCAAGTACAACTTTATCCAGTGCTCAGGAATAATTTGCAGTGTCTTTGGTAAATACGAAATCTTTTGTTAAAATTCCGAAAGCATTTTCTGATACTCGTCTGGCTCTACTGTGTCTGTAATTATATATTTTAATTTCTTCGTTATTCAATATATCCCTTCGGATATGGTCTCATTAAATTTCTGTGTAAAGGAAAAGCCTCATCTCCGACGAAAACATGAGGCATCATGTCATTAGTACCAGGTAAAGGCTTGTCTTGAGGTAATTTTAACACATTTGCCAATAATTTTTTTCCGATGGTCGAATTGGCAAAAATTCCTCCATCGCTGTTTCTTCCATAAGCGCCTACGTCAATTGCAGTGAATTTACAATGAGCATCCACAAATCCAAGTAAAACAATGCTAAACGTTTTCTTATAGTTGAAATACATGGAGCCACTATTGGGCGGTTTATCAGTAACTACGTGTTTTCCATCGACGGCACAAACGGCATTTGGAAAATTCCATAATCTCTGAAACTCTTGTTCATTTTTTTCTCCATATTTCTTCTGAAGGAGATGGCATGACCAGTGGTCGTAATATTTCCCATATAGCATCACAAGTTTGATAAACTATTTCACGAACTGTTGTTTCTCCAAGCCGGTAACTAAACGCAATGGTTCGAAACGTGTCTCCTGTAGCAAAGAATCTAAAACAAAACAGTTTTAAATAGCAAAAATGTGGGTTTTAAGTTCTTTTTAGTTTCCGAATGTAAAAAGATGGGCTTCGTTGAGAGACAGTTTTCGAAAGTCTTTGAAGTCGCAGGAAACTAAAGTGGACAAGGATCATTAAAAAGGTTGTGGCGATATGACAAACAAATGACATTTCTTCGGCCTTTCATGGCAAATAGGAAGCAAATCAGCAATGTTGATGATTCTGATTCATCAGAAAGTGAAAGGTACGAGCAGGAAAATTATCATATCGAAGAAGACCATGTTGATAATGTTTGCCAGTCCCGCCAGCAATGCAGTGGTTCCTCTATTTCAAGACCTTGCAGTGTTGATGTTTCAGACAAATCGAAAATTTCAACGTCACGGAAGTCTAAACTTAAATCAAAACGAACCTATCAACTGCAGAAGTACTTCAAAATTATTTGAATGAAAAAGTAACAGAAAACATCCAGCTTTTGAATCAGATTCCCCGGCAGAGACTATTACAAAATTTTTCGACTGCATTGCCGCAACGGTGAAAACGTTATCTCCACAATTGCAAATAGAAGTCAAATCAAAAATATTCGATAGTAAGTGACGCAGAAACAAGAAATTTGAATATTAACTCTATGAATAGTCGAGGCTTTTCACTCAGATTCAGCAAACCTCTCAATTCGGACAATTTTGTCAAGCAAATCAGGTAACTAGGTCACAAACTCAGTATCAGCAACATCAGCAACCATTTCAATTGCCGCCATATTCTGCAAACTTACAGCAACATGTATTCGTCAACCACAGGCCACACAGATTCCTCAAGATATTCTCAACAACAAATAACAACTTTGCCTTCCTCTTCGGATGATTACGAAAGTGTTCCAAACACTGACAATAATACTTCGCAGTGCTAAAGTGACAATGTTTTTATTTTTTAACCAATCAAGTATTAAAGATTATCCACTTTAACAATATTTTTTGTTCTAAGAATAGACTGTATCATTTTCGTTTCACATTAAAAATCGATCAAATATATAATAAACGTATATAAATGAAACACACCATGATTTACTAAATGGTGTTTACCTTAATGTTACAGCCAGCCTTTCTTCTTTAGATATAGCTCTTCAAATGAAGTATTATTTTGGAATGTCAATTCCGACTGTAGTATATCAACTAATTCAGAAAAAATTTTCATACGACATCTAAAGTACTGAAAAATTTTATTTCGTCCGTTTCAGATCGTCAAACAGATGATGAAACTCTCCAAACTTTGATCGTTTTATTTGTGGGATGAACCCACATTTTTTTTACTTTGTTTTTTCTCTTCCTCATCTGCTAATAACGTAGTCACTACGCTCAATTCTTCATCAGAACTATCACTGCCAAACATGATCGATCAGTCACTACTTCAATCAAACTGAAAAAGAAAACGCACGCACGCAACCTGTCTGTTGCAGCCGGAACAATGCGCGGTGCCTTCAGGCGTCGCTGTCCAGCGCTGGGCAGCGCCGTGCCGTGCCGTGCCGGTCTAGTGCGCGATAAGCAACAATGGAATTGAGTTACGTCCTTTGTTACGGCTTCAAGAACGACTGATGTTACACTGTATTGCGCACCATCATATTCACTTCCCACTAGCAAGATGACAGTACTCTAGCGTCGCAGTATAACAAAATGGTGAAATTGAGTGATAAGAAATTTCACAATAAAAATAAACAAATATTGATTAACCTGTTAAGAGATAACCATTATCCTTACAAACCAATAACTACAATACTGAACCTTAATACTAATATATTCTTATACGAGTAATATTATTACTAACAACCAAAGAAACAACAATAAATAACGACTTGTTTATTATGTTCGAAAAGAATATAAACATCCCTCACTCCAGTCAAAGGGTCATTCATCTATTTAAAAACGACCAATTAAAAAATTGTTCTATATAATAAAAACACTATTTACAACAACATATATTCAAGACTCAAAGACAAGATAGCCACCTAGATAAACCTAATGCTGTATACCAGATTTTTTTGCCGCAGTTGCCTAAATATTGCATCGGACAAACTAGACAACGACTTTGTGCAAGAATAAAACAACATCAATACATCTGCAACAAAAAATTAAGACACAGGACTATCTGTTCACCATGTCACTACAGAACATTATTTTAATTTCTTAGAACCTGTCATTTAGACATAGAACCAATTAAGAAAAAGATCCATTTAGATAATGTCAATTTTAACACTGACACCCATAACTTAAGCACTATATATTCCAACCTTATCAAGAAATCAAACCCAATACATAAATAAAAATTAATTTAAATCTTTTAAATTAATTATTTTACTCATATTTATTTTTAACAAATTCTATTTGGTAATTCCCCGGATCGGTTTTCTATTCTGAGAATTATCTACATTTAACGTTACACCAGTCAATGTCATTTAATCTTGTTTACGTGTTAGTTTATATCGTCGCCCTAGTAGTGAAAGGTTCTAATCCACTGACCACACATTTTGAGAAAAAAGCATTTTAAATTTCTGCGTTTCACTTTTTTTTGCATTTTTCCCCATACATTTAGTAAAATAAAGCTTCGCATGCTCAAACTTTAATATATCACTAAAAAAATGATTACACAACAATGTTTGAAAAAATCCAGATGTTACATTAAATAATACTAATATTTTTTTGGCTTATAACTATTCGCTAATACTAATTATACCAAATTTAACGCAAACTTTCTGGTTTAGAACTATTTTTATGAGTTTATGAAACAAATTTAGTTACTCCATCTCTTCATCTGATGATTCTACAACAATTTCTTCTTTTTAATAATAATAGATTTAAACTCAAGGTCAGAAAGCCTTTCTTTATAAAAAAATGCGTGTCGGATCTTCTTTCCTGTATTGTAACCATTTTATTTTCAACCAACTGACACTTCCACCATCTTCGTTTTTGTTTCGGTTTTTAATCACCGTAGAAGAAAACTCTTTGAAGTTTAAAAAGTCTGTAAAGTTAAGCTCAACCACTTTATAAAATGGTTTTTTGTTTTTGCCGTACGTGTAACGGTAAACCAACATTCAGGAGTAAAAACATCGATTTTGCTGCCTCTGGTTTCAATACTGGAGTGAACGCTGTCACACTCCATTTCAGAGTGGCCTGATTCCATAAATTTTTGATTAATGGTGTTAATGGGCAAAATTGTAACTGCTCTGAGAAACATTGCTGCATTTATGCAATTTCTGTTTTGTCCAGAAGCAGTGTCTGAATAAAACGTTACGTCTTTAACGCAAGGAGCAAGATCTGACAAAAGTTTCCATAGGCAAGTTGCAATTTCTGAAGATCCTTTGATCCTATGCCTTCGTGCCACATATAATTTATAGCCTCAGAAACAGCTAGGTTATAAACAGTAAAATTAAAAGTTTTAATTTTGGGAGTAATAAAGTTTACCAACATTAAGCGAAGGGGTGACGAGGATCTTTTCCATGTCCATCGTGAAACAGGCAAATGTATTATCTGTTTTTGATCTTAGTTTATCATGATCTTTTTGGTCTCTAGCCTCTTGCTTTCTGACAATATGTAGGTCATATTCTTCTTGTAAAGCTAATTTTCCATCATCTTCTAAACAATTGAATTTTGTGCAAAAATCACACTGATCTTTTTGGACGATGAAATCCAAGGTTAAATTTCGTTACAAAGATGTGTCTGTAATAGCTAAATTTTTCAGGGATCACGTTAAGTTCTTCGCAATAATGCTTATAATCTTCGTACAATCTGGTTTCAGATAAACCAGATGGAAGGTAGTTCCGTCTTGAAGTGCTTCTACAATAATGAGATGCAACTACAGGGATGGACTTAATATGATCTCTGATCACATTTTTTACCACTTCGGATTTTTTCTGAGGAGGACATTTCTTCCCACGCATGTCTGGTTTTATTGAGCCAGTGTCACTAAGTTTAGTGATGGCAGTTTTAACTGTTCTACTAGAAATATTAAGGGTAGCTAGAAACATTTTTTGGCATACTTGCCGGGACACTTGGTTGGCAGTTAATTTATAAACGTATGTTTTAGCTCGTCTTTCATTATTTTCACTATAGCACCGTTTTTCGGAATACAGGTAACATGTTTTACAATGTAATTCCATCTTAACTGCTGTTTTTCAACTGAAGAAAGCTCGCAAAATATCTTCTCTCTGTTGTTTTGTGAAGAATTGTTGACATTTATAGTGACAATGACATTCAATATCGACTACACTTTTAGCAGGCTTAAGTTTCCTTTTTGAGTATAGTACTCTTTTCCATCTAATCTTAAGTTTTTTGAGCATTTCGCTTCCATGACGCGGAGTTTCTCTGCTTTTTTCGACTAAGCTTTTTGTCTACAGTTTGTGACGAAGACTGTATATCATTATTGCCCTGTTCATTATTTTTTCCTTTAACTGATTTCCTTCACACATTATCAGAAAGAAGTTTCAAAAAATAGTACAATTCAACCAACCAAAATAATCATTTTTAAGTGAGTTGAATTTTTTACATAACCTAACTTCCAGTATCAGCTGATTTTCACAAGATGCATGCGTTTTATTTAGTAGATAATTACTGAAAACTACCTAAAGCTACCGGGGTCAAAGTTGCATAAACCAGCTTATTACAATCACCGGTTGTATTAGTTCTTTCTTTTTTTAGTGCTAATTCAACTAATAATCTGCCTCTCGAATTCATTATTGCACTTTACAGCACCAACCTGCACAACAATACAATGCTATCTAATAGTTGTTTGAAGCTCAAGCTTGTATAAAAATGCCTGTCTAGACTTGCATAATGTGGTTTAGGACTATTCACTTGTACGCAATACAACCATAAGCGAAACGTATTGCGGTAGTGAAAGGTCTAACCGCTTAAGACTATTTGCTACAGCAAATTGTTGATTAGAACTTTTAGCCAATATTCTATAAATAGCCACAAACTGTATCAGTGACTTAGATTTGTTCACTAATATAAAATTTTGAGTTTTTTAACAAGTGTTAAAAGATATAACCCGAAAATGAAATATTTGTGGATTAGAACCTTTCACTACTAGGGCGACGATATGCCAGTGTGTGTAATTTTATTTATTAAATACTGTTGTTAATTTGTTTAAATTTTAAATTGTTGACCACGCACTTAATTATGTACGGTTTGTGTAAATTGTTTAAATTCTTGACCTACACGACTAATACATTTAAGGTGAGTCCTATATTTATTTAATTTGTCTGCCAACAATTTTTTGGACAACTAATTCCTATATATAAAAAATTTGTATTAAATAATAACTCTTATTATTCGTCATTGCCACAATGAAGTAGTTTCTTCCTCATGTAATATTTAGCATGTTACTTTTTTAGTCTTAAATTTAAACTGTTATACCGTTGTGTTAATTGTTCTTTGTTTTCTTAATAAATACAACCTTGGAAACCCACTCTTGTTGGGAAAAACGTCGAAAAAATTTAACTTTGTTTTATTCTTTCACTTCTACCTAAAGGAGTCCTTCTAAAAACAAAATTTTTATTAAATATATAGGGTGTCCCAGAGATCACTCCCCAAGCTTTATTTCCGTTATTTTTTATGTTTTATTATTTTTTTTTTAATTTTTGTAAATGAGACTAAATTCTCTATAAGATAAGTAAATACAATTTTCTAATTCTGCACTTGTATAATGGTAGCGATATTCAACTTTTTTTAAATAGCAATATTTATTTTTTTAATATTTCGGATAGTACCTTTTATTCTCTTTAGAACCATACAAAAAAATATGGGTCTTACATAAGAATTTTTTTTTAGAAAAATACGTAATTGATGCTGAGTTTGCCATGAAAATAACTGATTTTTGTCATTTTTGTCTAGGAGCATATAAATACAATGTGTAAAGTTAGTTGTCAAACTGATTTCCTGAATTTTTAGTTTTTAGAGTTTTTTAGAGTCATGGGATTAATAGATTTTAGAAAATGCTCAATTAAGGTTTTAATCTTATGAATCATGAGAGCTTAAAGGTTTGTTTGTGTTTATTATTTAATTTGCTATTTTTCTTTAGATTTTTCTATTTCAAGGTTTACTAGAATCCAGGAGTCAAACAAGATAACAATATTGTTATTTTAAAACCACCCAAGAACAATTGTAAGAAATGTTGTATTAAATCGTATTAAAAATTATTTCTATAAATGTGTTAGTGGTCCTGAAAAGCACCGATTTGTTGGTGAATATACAGAAGTGAAAGCTAATATGTATTACATGCAAAGTGCTTGGCTTATAGAAACTGCTCAAAATGACGTCCATTTACTGCTATACAGTGCCCCAATCGGTCATAAAAGTTTTGTTGCACATTTGCAATCATATTTGCTGGTATATTGAAGCAAACTTCCACAATTTTATTTTTTAAAGACTCAATTGCGTCGTGGGGTCTGTCGGTATAAACCTTCGAAGATATGTAAGACCATAAAAAGAAGTCGTTGAGGGATAAGCCTGGTGATCTTGGTGGCCAAATAACTTTCCCATCTCTTTCAATTCAGGTTCTAGGAAATGATTAATTTAAAACTTGTTTTATTTGATTTGCATTATGTGCTGGACACCCATCATTCTGATACCAAAAACTACATTGAGATTGAACGAACATTCATCGGTGAAGCAAATATTCTTAACAAAACTCATATTATTATTGCATACCTTTTTATTAATGTTTTACAAAGTTCTTGCCTTTTGTCAGCATCAGTTTATGCTTTTTAAAATTTTATGAACTCGACACCTATTTACACCTTTAGTCGATACTTAGTTGTCGAATACTAATCTTAGGGTTAACTTGCACAGCACTGAGTATCGATTTCTTCATCGTTGCCCATGTTCTGGTTTTGTTGAACCTGTTTCGGACGTCTGTGTACACTGCCGTTTCTCTACCAATCGGAAAAAATGCAGTGATTAAAGCAGAAGTGTTTCTATAGCTTTCACCTCTGTATACACTCTTAACCATTTGAACTTTTTCAGGGATTGTATACGCACTCATTTTTAAAAATTAAATTAGAGAATATCACAATAAGGGAACACGCAATAACAATTAATTGTAACGTATACGTCAATACGAAAATTTCATAGTCTTAGTAGATTAATTCAATTTTTTCTATAGATGAAATTCCTATGTTGCGTCTTGCCAGAGACACACGGTATATACATACATTATATCCTTTACAATTTGTCCACAGAGTAAAAAATAGAAAAAAATTAGTAGATTAAAGTAAAGAGTTAGTTTTTTTTTAAAGAATGTGAGACTGTTAACATCTTTAATTTGATTAGGCAATTGGTTCAAATAGTTAATCCTAATACATAAGGAGTCTTATTGGATGTACAAAACAATACTCAAAAATGATTGTTTTTCCTTGTCTCGTATTTGTCTTTTTTTCGTCCAAAACACCTCCTCTTCACTTTTCTTGTGTATCTCTTCTACTGCCCTTGTTATGTGCATTATGCTACTCTGGTATAATGGTCTTTTCGCCTGTTTTCCAATCTTGTTCTTATTATCTCGCTGTATATTTTGTACCCTCCATTTTGTTATGCTTACTCCTCTGTGATTTTTACATCTTGTTTACCTCCACTTTGTATATTAAACACAATATCGGTTCCTTTCAGCTCTATGGGGAAACCCTTCCTTTGTCATATCCTTTTCATTGCTTTTTGATTTTATTCCTCATTTAATCTCATGTGTATTTCCACTGCTTTCTGTGTGTTCAGTCTGTGCCTGTCGCTTTCTCCATCTTCAATTTTCTTAAAGCTTTGTCCATCTCTGCATGTTTTATTTCTTCTTTCCTTATTTCTTTTGCTTCTATTCTTTCTATATGTCTCACCTGCTTACCTTCTTATCCTTGTACCGTACTTATCATGCGGTTTCCCATCTTTTTCCTATCTATTTTATATCTCTTTGTGAGAAAAAGTAAAAAACGGATAAAGATATCAAAGTGCGGTTTTTATTAAAATATAGCATTTTTGTGCTTTATTTATAATAATAATAATAATAATAAGACATAAGACAAAGTTGTAATAGAATCATAAATTCTCACAATGATTTTTTACAGTTTTTAAAATTAATGGTAAATTATCTGTTGTAATGTCACAATTGGCACATATCACATTAAAATTACTACATATGATGTTAATAGGGCTGCTCATTAAATCGTTTGTTCTTGATGGGGTTGTATAAAAGAAGAATGAATTTCGAATATTATATCGCGGTACGTTAATGTTTATTTTCTCAAGTAACTGTGAGCAGTTAATTTTATTTCTCATTAGGTTGAAAAAGAAGCCTAACACTCAATAAAATTCTTCTTGTATTTAAAGAAATCATGTTGAAATTATAGAGAGCCGCCGAATATTGAAATATTGGATATGATCCTGAAGAAATATAAAGAAAATATCTTAGGAATCTTGTTTGTAATGATTCTAGGCTATTGATATGGGTTTTCATAAATAGGATACCAAATTAATGATCCGTATTCCACTATCAGGAAAAAGAAACGTATAAAACAACACTTTCACACAGTGAATGTTTGTAAACTCCTTGCAATTTCTATGAATAAAGCCAAAGATTCTGTTAGCTTTTAACAAGATATTGTTTAGGTGATCTATAAATAGTAATTTGCTGTCAAAATTAATTCCCAAGGTCTTTAATACTGCACACACGCTTTAAAGTCAGGTTATCTATAGAATAGTTATAGAGCCGCGGACTGTGTGTTCTTGTGTAGGTTAGAACGGAACATTTACTTACATTCAGATGTAACCTATTATTGATACACAAGTACTTATTACATCTAAATTACGTTGCAGTTGCAAGTAGTCATTAATGTCATTTATATGACTAAACATTTTTAAATCGCCAGCAAACAATAATTGGTGGCATTTTAAGGTTATTGGAAGATCATTAACACACAGTTATTCAACCACGTTTCTGTAAAGCAGACAAGAGAGTACGTTCTGGAGCAAGCACCGTTAAAACTTGATATACTTTAGTATTTAATCTTCTAACATTCTGATAATATATCTCCATAGATTTGTATTAATAAAATAAGATAAGATTATTACTAATTGACGAAGAATTAAAAACTAAATTCGTATTGTTTACAGTACGACAAGATAACTGTTGTTGTTATAAAGAAAGAGATAAAGCTTCATGTTTCAATTTAGTTACGTTTTCTTTGTAAACATGGCAGTTGGAGTAATCCCAGACGGCATGATTCACCGGAATACTTTTGTTCGTTCTTAAGTTGATGTTAGCGCTGTTGGTACCGCACAATTCTTTTGAGGTGCAATCTTTGAGTACATGCTCTTCAACGCAAAGAGCACATCTAATTGTATTTTACAATTATTAAACGAGTGATGGTAGCCGTTGCAATTAAAAGCACCTTAGTACGTTGATGGCATCATACACCTTGCATAAATAGAGACCAATTAAAACACGACCAGATTCCATTAATTTTGTGATAAGTAAGCAACCCGTGCGGGGTTGCTGATCCCCATCAGGCGCCTCCCCAGGTGGTGGATAGGGGAACGCCTCCCAGATATGGGTGGTACCGAGGAAATTAAATATTCGGGGCAAACCAAAATCAGCATTACAGCGACTGTCTCAGATTGGGCGGCTATAAATCGGGCACTCTTTTGTCCCAGGGTCTAAAACAGGCCCCAAAAGCGGAAAAATTAAAGATCCCTTGTGGATATCCTTAGTGATAATCATCACACCATTACATTACAATGGCTTTGTTCAATTCAAAATGTTCCGGAGTTATAACTCCTCAATCGGATCTCCGGGGAGGAGAGCGTTGAATAAAGTTGAGTACAGAACTGTGACACATAGAAACGATAGAATTGCTACATGGAACGTTAGAAGTCTTTGTGCACCTGGAAAAGTGGATAACGTCTTTTAGAAATGACGAGACTCAATATCAACATACTTGGCTTGAGCGATATTCAGTGGAACGGGTCAGGGAAGCATATCACCAAGAATGGCATAATGTACTATTCAGGGAATGATGATGCCTATCATCGATATGGAGTAGGAATAATTGTCGACAAGAGAGTGCAACATACGGTGTCCAGTTTCGTCCCATTCTCAGACCGCATAGTTCTACTGAAACTGACCTCAAATAAGGTTCCAGTAAATGTTATCCAAGTGCAGCATAAAGACAAGGATGAAATAGAATCGTTTTACCAAGATCTAGCTAAAGTGATCAAACCTATCAAGAAACACAGAAGTCCTCATTATAATGGGGATCTAAATGCGAAAGTTGGCCAAGGTGAAGCGACTAATGTTACCGGCAAGTTCGGACTAGGTCTTCGCAATGAGCGAGGATACAGATTGATCGAGTTCTGTCAAAGGGAGGATATGATAATAACCAATACCCTCTATCAGCTTCCTCCACGTCGGCTTTATACTTGGAAAGCACCATCAGACGGAAAATCAGGTATAATTAGAAACCAGATCGACTACATTATGATCCGTAGAAGATTCAGAAATACTATCAAGTCAGTAAAAACATATCCAGGAGCTGACATAACATCCGATCATAATCCGGTGGTAGCTGTAATTCATGTAAGACTGAAAAACTCGTTCGGAAAACAACTAAGGAACGTATAGACCCTAGAAGACTGAAGGACAACGTAGTGTACAAAAGGTTGAGAAGAACATAAACGAAAAATTAAACGAACTAAGACACAACGATGACAATAATATCACCATAGACCAGCAATGGCAAAACATAAAAAGTACTGAAGGATGCAGGAAATACAGATTTGAAATCCATAAAGGGGAAAGAACAAAGAATGGATGACACAGGAGATGGGCAAGGATGTGCAAATCTATAAGACCATAAACAGTGAGATCAAAAGTAAAATAAGACAGGCCAAGGAAAAATGGCTACTTGATGAATGTCGAAAGGTTGAAGCCTATCAAGACAGATACGATTTTTCAATATGCACAAGAAGGTAAAGGAAATGACTGGGAGAATAAAGGAGACGACAACCAGATGTGTTGGTAAACAAGAACGGCGACTTGATTGTAGAACCGATAGACAAACTGGCAAGGTGGAGCGAATATATACAAGAACTTTTTAACGATAATCGGATAGAACTGGAAAACCCAGACGTGGAGTATACTGGTCCAGAAATATTAAGAGAGGAACTCGAACAAGCAATTAAAACTGTAAATCCGGAAAAAACAGCAGGACCTGACGAAGTGCCTGCTGAACTACTAAAACTCATAGGGAAGGACTCCATAGATATTCTACTGAAACTATTTAACAACATTTATGAGACTGGCAGAATTCCTAGCGATTGGCTAACCTCAACATTCGTAACACTGCCAAAGAAAAATAAAGCCAGAGAATGTTCGGACCACAGAATCATCGCCCTAATGAGCCACACATCAAAAATATTTTTAAAGATCATACATAACCGAATTCATAAGGATTTAGAACAAGACATCAGTGACACTCAAATGGGTTTTAGGAAGGGCGTAGGAACAAGAGAAGCGCTCTTCGGACTAAACGTACTTAGACAAAGATGCCTAGATATGAATCATGATATGTACATCTGCTTTATCGACTTTCAAAAGGCATTTGATAGAGTCCAGCACACAAAACTCCTAGAGATACTAAAAGAAAAAACATCGATAGTAAGAACATAAGAATAATATCCAATCTCTACTGGCATCAAACAGCACGAGTCAAAGTCGGAGAAGATATGTCGAGGTGTTAGACAGGGTTGTGTGTATTGTCGCCTCTCTTATTCAATGTATATAGTGAGGGCATCTTTGAAGAAGCGCTGTCAGAAGAAACCGGTGGTATCGTCATAAACGGGGAAAGACTTAACAACTTACGATACGCAGATGATACCGTTATATTCGCCGACAGTCTGGAAGACCTACAACATCTGGTTGAGGTAACAAACATTGCCTGCAAGAGATATGGCCTGGATATGAACCTAAAAAGACCAAAGTCATGACAACTTCAAAACCCAAGCACAAATCACAATAGACCGTCTATAAATATTAATAACAACAAACTGGAATGGGTATCCTCCTACAAATATCTTGGCACATGGGTAACTGAAAACAACAGAACATACAAAGAAATCAAGTGTCGAATTGAAGTAGCTCGCAGTGCTTTCATAAAAATGAATAAAATACTTTGCAGCCGAGATATAACATTAGAACTGAGAACCAGAATACTAAAATGCTATATATTCTCCATTCTATTGTATGGAATGGAGGCTTGGACACTCAAGTCAGAAAACAACAAGAACATAGAGGCATTTGAAATGTGGTGCTATAGGAGGATGCTGAGAATACCGTGGGTTGACAAGGTTTCAAATGAGGAAATACTACGACAAATGAATAAAGCCAAAGAAATCAGTAACACCATAAAAGGGAGAAAATTAGAATATCTAGGACATGTTCTGAGAGGAGATAGATATAACATCCTTAAGCTAATTATTCAAGGCAAAATAAAAGGCAAGAGAACGATTGGCAGAAGAAGGATCTCTTGGCTACGCAACTTGAGGGAGTGGTTTGGTTGCACGTCCGCAGAACTCTTCAGACGCGCGATTGATAAGGTCCGAGTAGTGGTGATGATTTCCAATCTCCGATAGGAGCGGAATTCCAAGAAGAAGAAGATCTACTTGAAAAACTGCTTGAAAGATATCTGACTTTTTTCTTGTTGCACCATGTTTCAATAATTTGCAGGAGGACTCGTTAATTATTAAGTTAGCCTTTTGTTTAAATAGATATCGACATACTTGGAAATCGTCCATGTCTTGTGAAATACCAACAATTTTAACTCGAGGCATAAGAGGTTTAGTAATTTTTATGTCGTAGTTGTTTTAAGATTTTCTTCAGCTACTGTTTTAAATTTTTCAGCTTTCTTTTTATCTAACAAATTAAGCATAATGTCTCCTTTCTTTATAGATTTAACATTCTTGATGCAAATATCAGATACCACCGGATCAATCTTCTTAAGGACTTCTTGTTTAGTAGCAAATAAGCTTTAAGTTTGACTTTTTGGTTGAACAATAACATTTATTTTGGTACACGAAGCAGTTTTTTTCGCGTAAGTAGGAACGTGTGGTACCGGATGAAGGGATGTAAGGTTCGTTATATTATCAACAACTTTTTTAGTCATACTCTCAATAACATTGTTTTTAAGCTTCATAATTCTGTTAATAATTTTGTTAGATCAGACATTTTTTGTTTAGTAATTCCATTAGGTCAGAATGGAGCGATGTAATGGTAGTAGATATATTACTGCATTTTTACATTTCCATGCCAAACTACAACTTGATTTCAGCAGAGGTGATAATTTCACACATAAGAAGTGATAAGAGTTTTTACAGGAGCCACTGCATGACAAGCCTGGAGACTTTGATGAAAAATGTTCATTACAAACAACGCAAGACGTTGGCATGGTAGATTATGTTTTGCTTCTAAGATAAAGCAACAATAGCACAAAGACTATCAAAAATAACTGACCTTCAAAACATGCATATCGACAAATGTTCAACAAACTCACAATAGCGATTGGTTTTACAATACACTATAATTGTAAATAATTTAGAATTTACTTAATAAACTTGCACTATTATGATACATATTATAATGTTAATTTGTATGTATTATAATACACTCGTTTATTTATTTATGCACTATTTATTTAACATAAGTGATTTGCACATCCTTAAAGTATTATTAAGGATATTAAACAATTTAATCAACATTCTAACTGTTCCTTAATGTGAAAAACCAATCACCTCTCTGGAAGAGCTAGCATGCACCAACTTGATCACAAAAGTAGTAGAATTAACCGAAAATACGCCATCTAACAAAACTATCAAAAACAACGCACACCATTCAAAATGTGGTTTCAATTACGGTTAAAATCTCTTTCGAACAATCTCAAGTTTTACAAATTCGGGCAAAGGGTTTGAAAGTTATAGGTATTTGAAAGTTGGGTTGTTTACTTGCTTGCTCTACCTTTATATTATAGATGTGAAAAGTGCTTAGTATATAAAAAGACGGAAAATTAGATAAGCTTTAAAATAGAAAAATCGACATTTTTTTGTCCTTGTAGTTGCGTCCTATGACGTCCTTAACTTAAAAACTTTTAATTTCCAGCAATTTCTTTTGGTTACTAAAACTAAAAATATTTTTTTCCAGGGATTGTAGGACGAATAGTTTTTGAGGCATAGTCAGCTTTCTCGTTTATTTAGCCACCGTATACAATGTCGTCTGTCATAATTTAAAAATGTTCTCTATAGTATAGGAATATACAGGGTGGCCCATTAGTGCGAGGAAGGTGGATATCTCGAAAAATATTGGGGATAAAAAAACTTTTGCAATGAAAATTGTGCAAATCACAATAAACTGCACATTTTGAAATTATTTTTGTTTATACTGGGTGTTCCATAAAAGTGCGACATACTAAAGTTATGTTTTTTAAATAGAACTACTTATTTTTATTACAAATTTGGATTTCTTGAAAAATTCTAATGTGACCTTATGCATTATACTTAGTATCTAAAATGGAGGATTTTTGAATTATTTCACTTTTTCCAGAAAAATTAAATTTTGAAAAAAATAAATAACTCAGTTATCCTAAAATTTATCCAACTGCGGTTTTGCTGCTTTAATATGAATTACATGTGCTAACTACAGCTGGTTGTTCACCTGTTCAACCTCGCTTGGTTTTGAGTAATCAGTTATTTAAATTGAACTCCCTAAATTCATGGATAACTTGATTTTTTCAAATGATACCACCTAATTTTTTATGTGACGTTGAACGTAGAATTTCATAAGCTTTCTAATGATAAGATTGTAGGTATCTAACTCTTACTTAAAAATCCGTAAGAGTTAGATACCTACAACTTATCATTAGAAAGCTTTTCAAATCTCGTTTAAAATCACATACAAAATTAGGTGGTGCCATTGAAAAATTAAATTATCTATGAATTTAGGGAGTTCAATTTAAATAATTGATTACTCAAAACAGCAAAGTTAGAAAGTTGAACAACTAGCTTTAGTTAGCACATGTAATGGATACTAAAACTACGAAATCGCAGTTGAATAAATTCCAGGATAACTGAGTTATTTAATTTTTTCGAAACGTAAATTTTGCAGGAAAAGTGCAATAATGCAAAATCCTCCATTTTAGACACTATGTATAATGCATAAGGTTACATTCAAATTTTCCAAGCAATTCAAATTTGTAATTAAAACTAGGTAGTTCTATTTAAAAAAACATAACTTTAGTATGTCACACTCATATGAAACACCCGGTACAAACGAAAATAATTTTAACATGTGCAGCTTATTGATTTGCACAACTTTTATTGCAAAGAGTTTTCTAACCTAATATATTTCGAGATATCCACCTTCCTCGCACTAATAACCCACCCTGTATACTGTGTAACGTTCTTCAACAATGTGTCCATGGGATGGTGTATCTATGTGTGAAAAAAGTTTTAAATTTAATTATAGCAAAAAATGTCATCCTTGATGAAACGTTTTGCTTTAAAATTAAAACGTAAAACTTTAATGATACACTTGGCAGAGGGAAAATCTATTTGTTATTTGATCTTGTTGCCAGTTATATTAAAATGGGTTACGTTAACCAAAGTCTAATCAGTAAATTATAAGTGTTTTCTAAAATTTTAGAAAAAATATTTACGTTAAAACAAAATTCTAAGGGTTACAGTTGCGCAACTGATAAGATAAAATGACTGGATATTACTAAAGCATTTGATACTATCAAGCTCAATTTATTACTTGTCATTCCATATTTCCAGATGTCATTAAAATCATAGAGGTCAATAATACAAATATTCACAACAAGAAGTCTTTACAGGGCAAATCCCAAAACTAACGAAATGACAGATAAAATGAGCCGACACGCTTAGTGATAAAATCAAAAATTAAAGTTTAAATAATATTATAAAATTATAAAATTAATTTTCAGGAGAATGTTGTGAAGTCATTCAGTTACGTTAACGAGATTTCAGAGATAGTTACTACAATAGCATGACTGTTACTAATTATTTTCGTATTTTTTTTTTAAATACATTACTTTAATTTTAATTATTTGAAACCAAATTTGTCAGAAACCAGACTCATTAAATAGAAGCGTAATTACATCTAAATACAATAAAATCTATTCGTATTTACAATTTATTTTTCATAAAATCGAGTTCGATTTTGAATCGTTTTATTAGCTTTTTACTTAAAAAGTGTGCATTATTAAACCACCCAAACAATGATTGAAGGCCTGATCTCATGAAAAGGTAACAACACAACAATGCTTTTGTACTCTCAAATTGGTATAAATTATTTATCTATACGTTTAATAGTGTAACATTAAAGGACTGACACTGTATTCGCTTGGAACAGTGCTGTTAATTAAATACGGTAATGAGGTTACATTCGAATAAATTTTTAAACATGCTCTTGGTTACAACGGTATAAACAACATAATTAATTACATTAACTAAATAATTGCTTAAAATTACGATAATATATTTGCAAAGACTATTTAACAAAGACAAAATTATCTATGTGATACACCAAAAAATTCCTCATAATTTAATGATAACTACTAGGATAAAAAATTGACAAAATTGGATAGTTTTTAATCTTTAAAACATTTTTCTTAGGAAAAAGTTAGCTAAGACAAAAATAACAATTTCGAATCGCCTGCTGTAAGTTTGAAAGAGACTGTTCAATAGCAAACAAACACCGAGAATCACTCGACAGCTGTTTTGTGCTTTGGAGACTCTTCAGAAGTGAGGGAACTCGAGTATAAGTTTACTATTGAACAAATGACTATACAGTGTGTTACAATCTGTGTAGTATTCTATGGTTATCTTTGTTATTAATAAAAATAGAGATTAAGTTAAATCGGCAATGTTGTACAGATTTTCTTCATTCTTTATCATTCTTAAGCACAACTTTAGACGTCCTTCTTTAAACAAAAAATAACAACTGATGTAACTAAAATAACTATCTGATCTGGCACCGACCCGAAGAAGCACTCCCAACAAGAGTAGGAAACGTCACCATACTTCAGAGCTGGTGTTAATTTTTTGTTTACAAAACCTTCTACTACAACAAAAGGTACAGTAGTTTCTAACCACCTGGCGTACTTCATAAAAACAATTATAAGAAAAATAGAAAAAAATATAATCCATCGATTACTATTCATAATCAAAATTGAGATCAATCTAATCCACTTATCGTAACAATCTAACTTACATCTTTTTTTAACCAGAAACGACAAGTAAATCCATTTTGTCACCCGGTCATACTCAATTAAAGTTTTCATTTCTTTATTTCTTTTTACAAAATTAGAAAAAAACATAAACATATGTAACATTTAACAAAACGTAAGTCTGGTAACTCATATGATATTGTGAACTTTTAATTAATTGTAATTAATTCGTAGTAATATTCAAAGTATTCAAATCTAAAGTGAAAACGATTAGTAAGCAACAACCCTACCATACAAAGAAAAGAAATAGGAAATCATTTATTGCAGAACTACTTAATAAGTTAATTTTTTGTCTTGTGGCAGGCCGTCCGTCCGTATATAAACAAAATATCAAAAAAACCACCGGTCAAATTTTTATAAAATTATGCGTATGGGTTTTTATGAATAATAGCTTAGATCTGATTAACAATTTATAATTCAATTTTACAAATTGCTTCGCGGGCACTTTTTTTCTTTCTTAAACATTGAATTTTTTCCTTACAAAATATCGGTTTTTTCAAGCAAAATTGCAATAAGTTGTAACACTGTTAGACGTTTATTTCATTCCTCAAAAAAAAAAATTATTTCACCGCACACTTTCGATACCTTTTTACACGTTTATTAGTATCAGACGACGTGGAGTTCTGCGCGAAACGCTTGTTTATAATACAACAGATTTTTAAATTTTAGGTATAATCTGAATATTTAAAAAGGCACTTAACCAAAAGTACTTCACATTTATGTAGAGTATTCTTAAAAATATTACTTATACACTGTTATGTCTACAGTTAAAAAACAAGAAAACTTAAACGCGCAAAGGAACGATTTATATAAATGGTAAGTATCTCTAAACTTAAAAGAAAATTGTAATAAGTTTGTAAACCAAAAAAAATAATGCTTAAGAAGTTGCTTAACAACCTACTCGAAGCTCGTTTCGGGTGAGTGAGTGAGTTTATCGAGAACAGCTTCTTTAGAGAAATATGGTTTTTTCTCAACCGAGTTGAAATTTGAATCATTCACACCTCATTTGAGGGAGGAAAGTTGTACTTTTCATACCTAGGGAGAAAAAGTAAATTCCAAAGCAAACATGTTCCCCGGAAATGTCAAAGGATATTGAACTAAAAATTGGCGGAAGTGGTACAAGTTAGTAACATAACCTTCAAAAATTATAGTATTATAATTGTAAGTACATTTTGTTAATGCTTTGAATGGCTTTACAGAAGGCAATTAACATTTGTATTGTTTCAGTCGTTGTATATGTTCATGGATACTTCATCAAATAAAATTGTGCATTCCAAAGGTAGAAACATTGTTAGAGGCGTTATTGAGTTCTTTGATAAACAAAACTGCTGGGGTATACACTTTTCCCTTAGAAAAATCAAATACAATTGCAACAACTGATAAATTAAGAGCATTTATAAAACAAACCTGAAAAGAAGAGGTCATAAGGATCTTCGTCGAAGAAGAAAAACTAGATATTAAAATAAAATAACCCTTGACGATTGTGACTTAGGCATTTTAACTGTCTTTGAAGCTTATACGATTGTTAAAAACGTTTCCACATGAAAGTTAAAATAAATTACTGGTGGAAGTGATACCTTTCAAATAATATTTATTCCAAATTGGTCCCAACAAATTATTAATGGAATGCGATCACGTTTTTTGCGTTATTAATACAAGTTAAGAGAAAACAATGATATTTGTAGGTGACAACTGGACACCTATTACATACGAGGATGTATTGATATCTAGTTAGCCTAGACCAGTTCCTTGCATAAACAAAATATTGCGTTACCATAGTAACGAACAATAACTTATTAGAAGTGTCAGTGTAAAGTTTGACATCAAAAAGTAAACCAGAGTCACGCAATAAATTAAATGAAAAAGATGTCCACCGAAATTGTGAAAATCGAAAAATTGGAGTATCGAGCCATCATCAAGTACCTGTATTTTAAAGGGTTAAGAGGTAAGCAGATTTACGAAGATATGCTTAATACCCTTGGTGATCAATGTCCTTCGTATGCTACCGTCAAAATTGGAATGCAAGCTTCAAAAGAGGTAAATTTTCCATTGAAGATGATGACCGATCGGGAAGGCCAGTTTCTGTGTCAGTCCCCAAAAATATCGATGCAGTTCATGACATGATTTTATCAGACCGTCGAATTGGGCTAAAACGGATATCTGAAGCACTGAATATTTCATACGAACGCGTTCATCATATGGTTCACGTCAATTTGGACATGAGAAAAATTGCTGCAAAATGGATCCCCAAATGTTTGAATGTTGACCAAAAGCGTGCAAGGGTAGAAGCATCGCGTTCGATCTGTGCTCGATTTGAAAACGATGTAGACTTTTAAACCGAATTGTTACTATGGATGAGACTTGGGTACATTTCTACGATCCAGAAACAAAGCAACAATCGATGGAATGGCGACACTCTGGTTCTCCAAGACCTAAGAAGTTTCGTGTCCAAAAATCTGCTGGAAAAGTTCTTGCTTCAGTTTTTTGGGATTGCCATGGAGTAATCATGATTGATTTTTTGATAAGGGTAGAACAATAACTGGAGATTACTATTCGACATTACTGACCACTCTACGGGAAAATATTAAAGAGAAAAGACGCGGAAAGCTATCCAAAGGTGTTTTGTTTTTGCAGGACAACGCCCCTGCACACAAATCTCATGTTGCCATGCAAAAATTCGTGATTTAGGGTTTGAATTACTAGAACACCCCCTTATTCACCCGATTTGGCTCCGTCCGACTATCACCTCTTTTCTCAACTGAAAAAAGTTTAAAGGTCGTAAAACAAGGAGGTAATAGAAGCTGTGGAGGTCTGGTTTGCAGAGCAAGAAGAAACATTTTTTTTTAAAGGTCTAGAGACGTTGCAGGTTCGCTGTAATAAATGTATCCAATTAAGAGGAGAATATGTTGAGTAATAAAATATTTTGACATTGAAATTTTGTTTGGTTCTATAGTAGGCTAAGAATTTTTCAATATATCCTTGTATTTAGATTAAAAGTTTAGATGACGTTATATGAAATGTTATATGGAATTATCAAGTGATAGCAGTCCAACGAAGAAACAGAGTTTTATACAACTGTGTAGAGGAATTTAGTAATTTATTATGACCTTGTTGTCAATATAATTTCGATGCATGCTATGAATGTGCTACAGAATAACCAAGAAATTGAAGACAGTGTGAAAGTGCATTCTTAGATGTAAGTCATATTTGGAACGCACATCGTCAACATACATTAACCATTTAGTAGAAGAAATGTAGCATCGAGATTAGATAAAGAGTAGGAAACTTATTGTTCATCCCCTGTTAATGTTGTTTTATCGATTGGCAATCCCAATATGAAAGTAATTAATCTTTAATTTTCATTATAGTTTATAAACAGAACCTTTTAAATAAAATTTAATTCTTGATTTTGTTATAGTGATATTATAGTATATTGAAAACCACAAAATTGAAATTGTTAATGAATAAAGCACAATAAATTATTTTTAATAACTGGTATGCAAATACTGAACCTAACCTACAAACTTAAATATCTTCTTAGAAACGTAAAGGTAAACAACGAAATTAAACAACAATTTAACAATAACAAATAACTAGGTGCCAGAGATTACATTACTGATTTACATAAAAGTTGAAGGTGCAGTTTGTCAAATTTTTGAATGGTAATTCCTGTTTTTAGACTTTCAACTGGTAAATTAAATTCTGCGTTGTTCGTTGTAGCAGAAACTTGTGATGTATCAACAAGAGTAAATGCTGAATGTGTGGATGTACTGGTACATGGTTCAGGTTGGAATTCAGTTGTCGTCTGAACCATTTTTGCAATTTTTTTTAGATTCTATAGAATCCTCCACGTAACTTTCAGCGATGTTAGAAGATCGCCAACTTCCGTGACGCTTCAAGTCTAATACTCCACCACCTTGTGATGCAAGTGCAGTGGCAGAGGTTCTGCGAAAACAATGACCGGTATAGAGATGAGGGTTTTCTAAGTTTAAAAATTTTGCAATTTTTTTAGGCATACTACCAAAGGTATTATGCCCAATTGGTTGCTTTGTAACTTGCCCCTTACGAACACATAGGAATAAACGTAATTGGTCCGTGGGGTCACATAAGAAGGTATTTCTTTGTAATATTAATCCAGTTTGGTTCAACGATTATGAATTTTCTAGAAATTCTAGTTTTTGTTTCTGGAATATTTACCACAATGATGTCATCTTTTATTTCTCATGTCATGGATAGACATCTTAGTTAGTTCATCGGTTCATCATTCTGCAAGCGCCTGCTACGCTCATAATTAGAGCAACCTAGAATTACAATATGGGTATATAAAAGTAATCTATATAAACTGTTGAGTGAGTATTTTTTAAATAAATGTTTGGCGTACATCTACTTACTTTTAGGGCTATAAATTCTGCATCTCTCGCTTCTGTGAAAACGATTTACTTGACTAATATCGAGCACTGCAGATTTTTTAGGAACATATCCTACGTTCTGTCGTTTTAAAAACGACAATAGTTTTGGGTATTTTGAAATATCAATATTATCTCTCAAATTCAATGTTGCTTTCACCATGGAATAAATTGACCAAAGTGTTGAGGATTTATGTTGTTTTGACAACTCTTCGAAATAAACTAACACCACGTTTTCACTAACTTTTCTTACGTTTTTGGTACTACACCATTGCTTAAAGACATTATATGCTTTATTATATCGGTCTCTTGATTTTTCAGGTAATAAATTACCAACAGTGGCAAGTGCAGCAGAACGAATTTCCGGTGGTGTGCATGGTAGATCATTATTATCTTCTGTATATTTGGACATTTTTGTACTATGATAAATCTTTAATTGGAAATATGATTAAACTTTATTAATTAATCAGTTATATAATTTGTAAAAACGACAAAAAATTGACAGTTTTGTAAAATATTTCACAGGAGCCTACTATTAATATAGTTTGCAAAAATCAAAATTCTTATTTAGTAATTCCATTTTTGCAATTTATACTTTAAATTATGTTGAATGAAACTGGCTGGGAAAAAAATTGTATTCAAACTGTGGTAAAAAGTGCTATTAGCAAAACTTGGGCAATTACAAACCTCGCCTTCGGCTCTGTTTTGTAACAATTGCCCGCGGTCTGCAATATATCACTTTCTTACCTTAGTTTGAAATATACTATTGCATCACCATGTAAGTCCAGGTTAGATATTTAAGCGTGATAATGATAACGAGCCAGGTATTTATTAATTGTTAAGTATCACTCGTACATCTCTCGATGTTTGAAGAATTAATTACCCTACAAGCGAGTTGTCCAGTAGTATCAATAGATTTATTTATTTATTCGTACAATACATTTTCATTATTATATTGTGATGTAAGTGATATGAATGGTGACCCAGAAGATCAATATAACCTGTATATTGAGGTGACTAAACTGTGAGCAATTTTGGATTAGTTAGTCTTAGCAAAGAATTTGTTTTAAGGCGGAAATTCTGTCTCACAACCTTAGATACACATCTAATACTACATTATAGTTAATTAACAAACAATTTCTCTTTCTACAAATTAGACACAAACAAGGTTGGTCAAGATTAAGGTTGTTTGCCTGTCATAATTCACAAATAATCCGACACTTTCTTTGAAAGGAGCGGCATTATTAAAAATTACTGTCACAAGATCATCAAGTATAATTTTGTATAATGAGACAAAGTCATCAAAGCGAGACACGAGCAAGAAATATCAAATAAACAGACCGGGACTGACGTAGTGGCCAACTAATGTAGATGAAACAGCCACTATTTTAATGGTAAGGTAGAAAATTGATAATATTTCAAAAAATAACCTCACACAATATTTTTTATTTCTTAATGATAAGAAATATGGAATTATCTTCTTCTACAAGAAAAAAAATTAAAGGAAATAATTATGTGTTGTTTATGAAACAAAAGTACCATTACTTTTTGGTCTAAAAACTTAAATTGTAACATAAAAGTTCAAATATCTGAAGAACTGCTGGATTCAAGTGTATAATGTGATTCACAAAAAGTATTCAAAATTTTATACATAACCGGAAAGTGTAATAATATACAGGGTTTCTCATTTGTAATATGGAAGTTTCCGTATACTTCAGTATAACCAAAAGAGTCGCCATCTTGAAAATATTTTAGCCGAGTGTGTCCTAATCTTGTAAGCACAGTACCAAATTTTTCAAATTTTTTTTGTCACTAGTTCTCGAAATATTTTTAATTGACGGTTTATCAGCCGCACTCTATAGATACTTAATATGCGTATACACAACGAAAGTGTGCTTTAAGAACGGATAAATTAAGGAGAGAAAGTTAAGAAACTTATATGTGTATACATATACAGGGTGTCTGTTAAATAATTACCGTAAATTAGACAAGTGATAGATCGTTAAGAAATATTAAAAATACCCAAATGCAACTTTTATCTAACCTTCTCAGTTTGTGAAGTACATGCTATTAAAGGGTGCCGAAGAAATACACTTTTTATTGTATATCTTTTTGGGTGGTAAAAATACAAATCAAACATTTTTTTTAGGATATTGTTTTATCAAAACACATCAACAGTATTAGTTTTGCCAAATTCTAATAAACCAGTGGCGTGGTACGAGGGGTTCGTAAATTTTTATTGTACTATATTTTGAAACACCCTGTATATAAAGCTAAAGAATTACGTCTGCAAATCGTTACTAAATTTTCTACATAAAAGGTAGTGTTTGTTGAATTCGGTACAACACTCCATTTTCAAGATTTTTAACTTTTTACAACAAACGATTTTTTCGGGAATCAAACCCGACCTTCTGAAAAGGCAAATCAGCCACAAACCTCAGTAAAATATTGTTAAATAGTTTCCAAAAATTACAAAATATGTTACCAAGCGACTTTCGTAAAATACCGATTTTTTAATTAAATTGTAAAAACTAATACAACGCATTTCTAATTAAAAAAACAAACGTCAAAGAACGTATGGAATTATTAAAAATGTTATAAAAAAAACAAAAATGTGTAAAACAAATATTTTGTAAATATTCTAAAATTTTAAAGATCTATCTAGGTTAACGGCCCTATCAGATTATGCTCAAAATCTAATCAGATCTGCACTATTATTTATTTTTATTTATTATCATTAATGTATTTAATTTTTTTGTTATTACATGGTTCATAGCAGAAGTAAAAAAACAAATATGCATTATTATATACAGGGTGTGTCTTGACGATAGCATGCACAATAATAATGAGAACGAAAAAACCGATTCAGCTGAAAACTTGTAAGTTTATACAAATGGACATGGTTTATTTACTGAAAATTTTCACTCTCACAAGCGAGAATAAAATTGCATTTTAGAAAAAATGGTTTAAACAAAGCTATAGACAATAGAGTTTCCAACAACTTTTTATCTTGAATTTTTTTTTTATACAGGGTGAGTTTTTAGTGCGTATTTGCTCTTTAGCGCCTTAGCTACTTATTAGAAAAAATTGTGTGCTATCTCAAGTTGTTGGTAACCTTTTTTGGTATTTTTTTAAAATATCTGTGATAATACAAAGTGTTACATATTTTCTGTACAGCAACTAACTTTCTTATTTTAAATAGAACACCCTAAATATTTTTTGAAATTTGGAAAGAGCACAAAAATTTAATTGAAAAACATGTATCGCACCCTATGGTAAACCCTAAGGTATCGGAGCTATTTAACATAACAAGAAAAAATTTCAGTTGCAAAGATCTGGATGGAGCCTTATAACATTTTCCATATGTTCTATCAAAATTTAATTTTTGGCATACCGTAAGTACATAGAATTGTCTAACTTTTGCAATTAAAACAGATTGCAAAATAATATACTAAGTGTTACATTTTCCAGGTCACATTTAGCTAACTTTAAACTCCGAAAACATTTTTTATTTCAAATAGAACACCCTGTATTTTTATGCCCAATTATGTAAAATTAAATTATCTCAATGTTCAATTTTTTATTTTATTTGTTTTTTATAAATAAATAAACAAAGATTCGATTTTCCTTACAAATTGAACTAAACTATTTTTCACTCTACACATAATAAATAAATTTAATCGGTCCTTCCTCTCTTCCTCCTCTTCTCTTCCCCAACTGCACCTCTTATCAATCCCTTCTTCATTGACTTGCTTTATACCTTGCTTATGACTCTTTTTCTATTTTCTATTATTTCTCTTCTTTTAATTATTTCTTTCATCCACTCTATCCCTTCCCCTCTTTCTCCCAGCAACTCCTTCGTTCTCTCTCTTCCACTCTCACTTCCTCGCATTCTCTACTTATGTGATATAAGTTCTCCCACGCTTCCCCACATCCTACACTTTCTATCTATGTCCTCTCTCCAATATCCGTTTTCCCTTTCTTCATTCCCTACCCTAAACCTCGCTATAATTCTTTTTTCTTTTAATCCAATCCTTCCCGTTAAATATTTTGGTTTTTCATCTGATCTTATTTCCCAGTAATTTACGTTGTACTTTCCTTCTTTTATTTTTCCAGCTCTTTCCTGCGCCTGTAAATCTAAATCCCTTCTTATAATGTCCATTTCTACCGATCTTCCTTCTCTTCTTATTCTTGCTATCTCTTCTCGTGCATACCCCCTCTTTCATAATATAACTTTCTCTCTTCTTCGCCAAATTTTACCCTCTGCATTTCTATTTCCTTCCAACATTCATTTAATATCTCTTTCTCTATCTTACTTTTTATCCCCTCCTCATACCTCATCGCCCTTTTCCCGGTTTGTATCCTTATTTTTTCTAACTTGACTTCGTCCTCTACTATGTTATTATCTCTCTTCTGGTATAACCATTGCAGGGATTAAACTTAGCAGCTTTTGAGATATTTGCAATTTTCTTTGAAGGTAACAGATTTATAAGGATTTTGCTTAAAAATTGCACATAAAATTAGCCTTGTTGAATAATTAATAACAAACTTCAAAAATATTTATTTTTCTTAATTATTTTTAACAAAAAAAGCATTATTATGTTTTAGATTGATACTTGATAGATCTTGAATAACACACGAGTAGAATTTAGAAGGCCTTGACAACAAACAAAACTGTCAGTTTCTCAGTGGTTTTGACAGTCTCGTTTAATTACTTGATTACAACTGTGTTGTTTTTAATGAACCATTAATATGAATTGCTCTACTCAAGAATTAGTTGACATGACTTATTTATTAGGAGAATATCCTGAGCGAATAAAACGTCAAGTTAAATGCTTTGAAAGACCTAAGGAACGTTTTGAACTTACAGCTAATGCTAATTATAAGAAGAACTCACGGCAAGGAAAAATTAAGGATGAAGCTATGCAATTTGATATAGTTACTGCAGTATTTGAAAATCCTGAGATTAGTACTAGACAAGTTAGTGCTGTCTTGGATATTTCTCAGACTTTGGTAGTTAAAACATAAGTTCCATGACTATCATCCTGAATATGAACTTAATATTACTGAACAGGATTATCGAAACCGTATAAATTTTTGTAACTGGGTGCTGACAAAAAAACACGAAGATCGATTATTTTCCAGTTATGTGTTATTTACTGATGAGTGCACTTTCTCTAACACATGTAAATCAAATCGCAAGAATTATCACCATTACGATAACGAAAACCCTCATTTTAGAATCTCGATAGACAGACAGCATCGTTTTTCTGTTAACGTGTGGGCAGGTATTATTGGTCAATACATAATTGGTCCTTATTTCTTCGAAGGAAATCTAAATGGAGAAAGATATTTAAATTTCTTGCAAAATAATCTTTTTGATTTACTTGAAAACGTGCCATTGGATGTAATCAGGAGCATTTGGTTTATGCAAGATGGGGCTCCGCCACATTACAATCGAAATGTTCGCCAATTTTTGAATAACTTATTTCCCAATAAATGGATTGGATTCCAGTCAGTTGGCCCCCAAGATCTCCCGATCTAAGTTGCTTAGATTTCTTTCTTTGGGGACATATTAAAATCTTGTTTATCAAGAAATTTCAGAAAATGTAGAAAATCTGAAAAACAAAATACGAAATGCTTTTTGTACAATTACACTAGAAATGTTGGGATATGTTCAGCTGTCATTTAGACAAAGAATTGAGTTATGCATAGCAAATAATGGGCGGAATGTAGATCACTACTGAAAAATTGATTTTTAATAAATATTTTTATTGTTTTTATTATGTATGTTACTAAAGTTATTATTGAAAATGTGTTCGCGTTATTTATAGTTTATTTTCAATCAAAAGCAGTTTTTAATTTTTTAAGTATACCAGAAGAAAGGTAATTTAATTTTACATAATTGGGCAAAAAAAATACAGGGTGTTCTATTTGAAAAAAAAAATGTTTTCGAAGTTTAAAGTTAGCTAAATGTGACCTGGAAAATATAACACTTAGTATATTATTTTCCAATCTGTTTTAATTGCAAAAGTTAGACAATTCTATGTACTTACGGTATGCCAAAAATTAAATTTTGATATAACATATGGAAAATGTTATAAGGCTCCATCCAGATCTTTCCAACTGAAATTTTTTTCTTGTTATGTTAAATAACTCCGATTCCTTAGGGTTTAGCATAGGGTGCGATACATGTTTTTGAATTAAATTTTTGTGCTCTTTCCGAATTTCAAAAAATATATAGGGTGTTCTATTTAAAATAAGAAAGTTAGTTGCTGTACAGGAAATATGTAACACTCTGTATTATCACAGATATTTTTAAAAAATACCAAAATAGGTTACCAACAACTTGAGATAGCACACAATTGATTCTAAAAAGTAGCTAAGGCGCTATAGAGCAAATACGCACTAAAAACTCACCCTGTATAATTGATATTGGCGGATATTGTTACAACAAATAGTTTCACGTGATTGTTACATTTCAGTAATTACATATCGAATAAAATAGTTTAAACAAAGTTGTATATAATTAAATTACAAACAACTTTTATTTGAAAGAAGAATGTGTAAAATTATTATTTTTCTAAATATTTTTAAAATTTGAAAATTTAATCAAATTTGCGGAATTATAAATAAGTTACATGTACAAAATCTTCAAAAGAAAGAAGTTTTCTTGATATTTTGTTTACATACGGACGGACGGCGGGCCGGCCATGGAACATAATTTTGCTTTATTATAACGTACTAACTCTAATTCGTCGGAAGAAATAAAAAAATTGGGTTTTAAAATTTTCGGTTTGAAACCGTCGCATAACTCCTCATCTTATTACTCCACATCTTATGAAATAAGAATTAAATATTAATTATTAGTTAAATAAATTTTTAACGAAAATTAGTAAGATCTTTGGTAAACTATAATAAAAAGATTGGCTCCATGTTACAATTGGGGCCTTCATCCAAGTGGACTGTTCCTGAGAACGACATCCAGAGAGATCTTCGTTCATAAAAAGAAGAAACCAAAGAGAAATAACCAGATAAACAAAGCGTGGAATTACGTTATGATTGATTGACCGAAGGTTAGTAAACTTTGTAATTAATTTTAGTGTAGATTAAGAAAATTGTAATATTTATCAAAATAACACCGGCGTATATTCGCGTCGCGAGCACCTGCATTTGATTGTAAATGTAAATGATGAATAGAATCCATGTGCATTCGCGATGAATGTTGCCGCCATACATAAAATTTTAAAACGATGCAATTATAAAGAAAATTTTTGAATAATAAACGTTTGCTAATGTAGTACGTCGTGTTGCTTTTATTGATGATAGGTGGAGGTAATCAAAATATTAACCGAGTAAGTTGGATCCAGTGAGAATAACAAATAAACAGAGAAAATTTAAAAATGTGCTAACGTTACAATAATAGTATATTATACACCAAGGTTGTGAAGTCTGTCATTATTGCCTTAGCACCAGTTTATTTCGCGATAATGGACTTCACAACCATGGTGTATATACTACTTTTTCCACTACTAGCCAAATTTAAGCAAAAAATAAAAAATAAACATTTTTCTTGTAAAAATCAAGTAGCACAGGAAAGCAAATAAATCAAAAAGCATTAAAAGCTACATACGTTAATAGACCAACTGTAACTGATTCACTAAACACTTGTGTGACATATTTCACCTTCATTTTCTGAAAATTATTTGGAGTGATATGTAAATTAGTTGATTTAGGAGCCAATCGCAGCGGTTTAGATTTGTCTGACATGTAGAAATTTTTAATGTCTTTCCAAGATGCTTTTTGTTATTAAAGATTATATCGTATTTAATCAAGTTATTTTGCACCGACTTCAATAAATAGGAGACATCGTAGAAATAATAGATTTTCTTATCGTTTACGAAAAGGTTTGCTTTTCAGGTGATACATATATTCTTTTAATTAGGCTTAGAAAATTTTACTACTGCCCTAACATTCGCACCGCATTGTAATTGTAGCTTTTCTATGCAGTCTAATACTATCGACTTCAATTTGTCACCTTTACATATCGTATTTGTAAAGATGTAGCACAAGGGTTGTTTAACTTTTTATGTATAACTCTAACCATGATCACGTAGCAGTTTGAGCTGGCAAAAATTTAAAACCTACTTTAAAATTAACATTTTGGGGCTCGTAAAATATAATTTTAGTGAAAATTGTTTGTATTCCTCTATTTATCTCCTGCTTCTTAGTGGTTTATTTTTTAAGTCCACTTGGGTTGTCACAATTTGTGCTCTGCTTTCGGGAAGTAATTGTTGGGAGATGTTAACTTCAATTGAAGTGCTTTCTTTCACGTTGCAATTTAAGAATGTTCCTCCGCAATTTTCTTTACCTAAGAGTATTTGAGCTGCAAGCTTGAGTAGTTTTGGTATAGCTAGAGATGTTAACGGGCATTTATTGCTTCGCCAATATACCTTGCATCATTTGAATATTGGGTTTCAGAAATTGACACTTGTAATTCATTTAGGAATGGCAAGTGTTCACCACATACTCGTTAAGTTTTTAGAGTCGAGATTTTTATGCAACAGATCGGATCTTCCAGATTCTGTTAACCATTCAAAATACCTACAACAAAATGTTTGTAATTTACTTAAAATTCTTGATGTAACTTAACTCGCCTGGTTAAATCTCCTTTGGGAAACCTAAAAAACTGATTCTACCATCATATTTAATAAATAAATAAATTCAGGTTATGTATTTGCGGTTATGGGATGGGGGCGCGAATGGATATACAAAATTATGTTTCACTCGTTTTTTGTTAAACAACTATTCTTAGATTCTCAAAAAATTTGAAATTGTCCATTATTAACCTAGGTCAACAATAGAAAAAATTATTAACCACTAATAGAGAAATTCAACTTCTCAGTTGGCTAGGAGACGCAATAATTGTCCACTTCACAGCTAGTAGTAGAAAAAAGAATAAATAAACCTTGAGATTAAATTGTTCGTGTTTTGCCGGTTATTGAAATTTGAAAATAAGATTGAAAATTTCAAAATTTCAATTAGATCTAAAAAAATCCTTTCAATACATTTTGCAGCACTATGTGTGACTGTGGGGGTAACTAAATACTATCAGTTTATTGAATTTAAAAACATCTATTTTCTCATGAAATCTATTGAAAAAATCGTCGTCGGTAGTGAATAGCGCATGTACGCTCTTGCCACGCTGGTTTAAAGAAATAGTTTAAACTAGAGAAAATTAAGAATTTAAAATTGGAATCAAGGAAATACAATTAAATAAACAGGCAAGTAACATTTATAAACATATATATAAAGTCAAAATTGTAGATAAAAGAAGTAAATTGGAAAAATTAAGCTGACCTACTTTATCCGTAATACATGTATACAACAATAGCAAGGTTGGTTGCATACAAATAGGAGAAATTTATTTAATGAATGCAAACAAATACCGAGTCAGAGGGTCTAGTACGGGTTCGATTGAAGAATTTTTGAAGAGGAAAAGAACGGCAAACCAAACCGAAAAACAACCGGAAGAGGAAAGCTCACAAGAGGTATTTAAAAAGAGTAAAGTAACTCAAAGATCGCCCATAAAACTAAGCAAACCAAAAATAACAACCGAAAACCAAACAGACATGGAAAACGTAATAGCCGCTATTAGGGAACTGAGAAAAGATGTTCAGGAGATGAGAGAAGAGTTTAAAAATGAGATTACTAAGTTAAGAGAGGAAGTAAGAGACCTAAAACAAGAAATGAGTCATAAAGAAAAACAATGGGATGCAGAAAGAAAAAGTTAAAAGAACGGATTCTAGAAATCGAAGAAAGTTTAGAGAAAAAGATAGAGAAGCCCGAAAGGATAATATAGTTATTAAAAATGTCGAATGGAAAGAAGAAGGACTAAATCAGCATTTAGAACAGGTTCTAGAATCGTACATAGGCGTAAAAGTAAAGATAGATAATGCATTACCTATAAGGAAAGAAGGAGAAAAAGCATAGTGGTAGCGAAAATGGGGTCGTTTAAAGACAAACTATTAGTTTTAAAAATAAATACAAATTAAGGGAAAAACCGATTTTCATAGACAGCGATTTAACAAAAAGGAACAGCAGATCCAGGCGGTAATCAGAAAAAGGCAAGAGAAGAGAAGGAAAAGGAAATACTGTAAAAATAGGCTATAAAACTCTAACGATAAATGGAATAAAATACGAAGCAACGAAGGAAGGGAATTTAGCAGCAAAAACTAACAGAGGAAAACAAATGGGTGGGTAATTCGGAAACGGACACGGCAACGAACAATAATATGCAAATTAACAAACTAGAGGGTAAAATATGGAAAATAGCAACATGGAATATTAATAGCATAAATGGAAAAGAAATAGAATTAGAGGAAGAATTCGAAAAAACGGGGGTAGATATATTAGGAATGACGGAAACAAAGAAAAAGGGAAAAGGCTTAGGAAAACTTAAAACGGCAATATAATAATACACAGCGGAGTAGAAAAAGAAACAAGAGCAGCAGCAGGAGTAGGATGCATAATTAGGAAAGAATTAGATGATCAAATTAAAAACTGGGAAGCGTATAATGAGCGCATATTGTCAGTAGAATTCTTAGAAAACGTAACAAAGATTAACAAGACAGTAGTGGTGATATACGGACCAAATGAAGACGACAAGAAAGAGAACAAAGATAAATTCTGGAACGATCTAACAGAAATAATAGGACAAGCAAAGGGAAAATTATATATTATAGGAGACTTTAATAGCAGAGTGGGTAAAACCGATGAGAAATATAAAGCGGTACTGGGAAAGTATGGAGAAGTAAATAGAAACAATAACGGAAGAAGAATGTTAGACTTTTGCATTGTAAATGATTTAATAATATCAAATACATTATTTGCACATAAAGAAATTCACAAATTTACAAGAGAGATGAGAAGCAGAAACGAAAAATCATTAATTGACTACATACTAATAGAAAGAAAAATCGAAGGATGATAATGGATTCTAGAGTGAAAAGAGGTTCAGAAATTGGCAGCGATCACTATATGGTAGTGGCTAAAATTAGAGAAAGTATACAAGAGAAGAAACAGAAGGCTAATAAAGAAAATAACGAATTGGTACAGTTTGAATCAATCAAACATTATAAACTAAGAGATAGGGAAGTAGCCGATAAATATGAAGAAACTATAAGCAAGAAACTTGAAGGATATGAAAAGGAAATTAAAGAAAGAAACGTGGAAAACAGTTGGGAATACTTCAAAAACATAATAATAACTACAGCCGAAGAAATATGCGGGATAGCACGGAAAATAAATAACAAAAACAAACATCATGGTGGACAGAAGAAATTAAGACACAAATTAAGAAAAAGAAAGAAACATGGAGAAGTTACTTATCGGACAAGACAGGAGAAAAATACAGAAGATACAAGAAAGAACGAGAAACGACTAAACAAATGATCAAAATCGCGAAACAAGAGCAATGGAAAACATTTGGAGAAAAAATGGAAAAAGACTCAAAAGGAAACCAAAAACTCTTTTATAAAACATTGAAATCGTTAAGAAAAGAGAACGCACTGAACACAAAAACAATAAAAAGCAAAGGCGGAAAAATTATAACAGAAGACGAAAGATAATGGAAAGATGGAAAGAACATTTTGAAGAATTACTAAATAATACACAAATAGAAAAAGAAATGAAAATCGACAAGCTAGAAAGAGAAACAGAAGAACAACCAATAAGAATGGAAGAACTTGAAGAAGTAATAAAAGAGCTAAAATACGGGAAAGCCCCTGGATGCGACAGAATAACGGCAGAAATGATAAAGAATATAGGACAACGGGGAAGAGATGCACTATTAAGCATATACAACACAGTGTGGAGAGAAGAAGAAATACCAGTGGAGTGGACTACATCGCTAATCGTACCAATACACAAAAGGGAGATGTAAAAGAATGTAATAACTATAGAGGAATAACTTTACTCAATATATGTATGAAAATTTTAGAAAAAATAATAGAAAAAAGAATCAGGAAGGTAATCGAAGAGACAATGGAAGAAGAACAAAGTGGATTCAGACGAGGACGAAGCGCACAGGATCACATATTCACAATAAAACAAATCACCGAAAAGCACGAAAAGAAAAACGGATGATTTATTTGGCATTCTTGGATTTAGAAAAAGCATTCGATTCGGTACCCAGAAACGCAATATGGAGACTAATGAAAGAAAGACATGTAAATACAAAACTTATAAGACTAACTCAAGCAATATACAAACATAACCGGAACGCAATTATAAGGGACAACAAAATATCGGAAACGTTTAGAACAAATATGGGATTAAGACAAGGGGGTAGTCTAAGCCCACTGCTTTTTATACTATTCATGGATGAAATAATTAAAAATTGTAAAAAGAAAACAAAAAGATGACAATTGGATATCTGAATTTACAAAGAATTAATGTATCTGAAGGATTATACGCGGATGATGTGGTACTGATTGCGGAAAATGAAAAAATTTACAAACAAATTTAAATATATGGAATTCAGTTTTGAAAGAGAACAGAATGAAGGTTAATAAAAGTAAAACAAAAGTAATGGTAATTGGAGAAGAAAATGTGAAAACGAAGATAGAGATTGACGGAGAAAGAATTGAACAAGTGGATCACTTTCAATATCTTGGAGAAATTCTGGACGAGAAAGGATCACAGGAAGCAAATATTAATAATAGAATTAAGAAGGCAAATGGGTTGTTTTACGCACTAAAAACAAAATTTTAAATAAGAGAGAAGTATCGATCGAAACCAAAACAAAAATATTTAAAACCATTTATAGACCAATACTAACTTACGGCAGCGAGTCATGGGTACTCACAGAGCAAGAGAAAAGCAAAATACAAGCAACCGAAATGAGATACTTACGAAAAATAAAAGGTATAACGAGAAGAGATAGAATAAGAAACACAGACATAAGAAAGGAACTGGAGGTAGAAAGCATACTAACACACATAGAGAAGAAGCAACTGTCGTGGTGGGGTCACCTAGTCAGAATCAACGACAAAACACCAGTAAAACAAATTTGGAAGACAAGAATAATGAAAAATAGAAAAAGAGGAAGACCAAGAAAAACATGGAATGGGGAAGTAGGAAGAATACTAGAAGAAAAAGGAAAAACATGGAGAGAAGCAGAAGAGATGGCATACAACAAGAAGGAATGGAAGAAATTTATAAACGTAGAATAGAAATTAATCTAATAAAATGTAAATAATTGTACAATCCGACACCGAAAGGTAGAAGGATTTTCTGATAATATATATATATTTTCTCATGATCTGATCTAGAAACTATTTTATAAAGACATTAGAAATAGTTTTTCACAATCTATAAATGAAAATTTATTTACGCAAATATTACAGGTAGGTATTATATAAATCTAAATAAGTTTTCAAAAAAACACCACATCCAGTATTAAACTTAAAGACATGTCTTCTTTTACACTTTTGATCTAAGTACATGCCTAGTCTTTCACAACATCTACAATTTAATATTGATGTCATTAATTCCATTATTCCAATGTCAAAAGCAGGATAAATTAACCCTTAACAGACGTTTACATTACCGTATCTATAACAAGTCAGCATTAACTAAAAGTCAAAATTTAAAAATACGCGCTGCTTGGTAACATACAACTAGAGATTTTCAGAGGAATGTTAATCTAAAGCATACGAAATTAATGTGCATGAATTTATCGACCACTATAAATAAAAATCACAAAATCTTAAATAACTGCTGGTATGAAATAAAAATCAGTCTCGTTTTTATTAAGAAAATTGATTAAATTTAATAATATTTATGAATATATATAATAAATAATTGCTTTTGTATTCTCGAGTTTATTAAGTTATCCTATACTGGTACAATTTATAAAAAGAATAAGTAATTGTGTCATATATAGTGTTACGCAGCAAATTAATTAATCGGAATCGTCATAAATTAAATACGTAATAATTTGGTTAATAGCTGTAGAAGCCCAATAATTTAAACAGGGTACGTTTTGTATATTTTAAATTCAAGACACCTGCTTCCTTTGAGCATATTATTATTTATTACTTTACGCACTCTTTACATAATTTCAATTTTTCATGAATATTTTTATACAATTCAATTACGTGAGATAATGTCGGCGGAAGTTTGCCGCAGTGTACGAAATTCCATTCAAGTTTAATAAAGACTACGAAAAGTTTAATGTATTGACTACAGGTGTCCCCTTTTGACCATCTAAAATATATTCAGAGCTTTTTTGCATGTTCGCCAACTTTTACATAGTGGCATATTTCCACGTTCTAAGCGAAAAGTGGTTTCAAGTGCGGTTAACCGTAATTGTAATATATTTTGTGTCACAGTAGCGCTCGGTGCTAAAATAGAAAAATCGAAAAAATCGAGAACGAAATCCAAGTAGTTTACCTTATATAGATTTAGCAGGTGATGCATTAATACTATAATTATTTAATTAAATTAGTAACGCGAGAAAGGTATTTTGTAACAGTTAATCCAAATATCATCAGTATAGAATAGGACATATTCATGAATATTTAGGTTATTCAAAGCTCTCAAGTAACTGTCGTCTCTACATAAGCTCACGTTGTTTATGACATCTCAGAAGTACGATAAACTCAACTTCTAAAGTTAAAATGTCCCTCTACAGTCGGTTTAATAAAAATGTATTAACGTTTAATGAAAATGGAGATTTGGTCTTAACTGCGTTAAAATGAAGAAGCGGTAAGGGTTGTTATTTATTCCATTATACAACTTTCTGCTTTTATTAAATTTAAATGTTGAATACGTACGAATTTTGAAATTTAATATTTTATCTACATAATACTAACAAGTGTACTTCATTACCCAGTTTTTTGTTATGATGTTTTCATTAAAAATATATAACGATGTTACTTAGCTTAAATAAAGCTTCACTGAAAACCATCGCTACTTACATAAACTTCAATAAATGATTAATAATTGTATTGGTGCATCCTTAAGGGTTTTCTTAAAATAGATTATTCACGATAATGCAAAGCGTTTACTATGTAAAACCAATTACGAAGCACCACAAACCGGGTAATCTCTACAGCTTACAACTCTAGATCGATGATTTATTGTGGCTGAAAAGTTAAAACTATCAGGGGTTTGTAAAAATACAAATTGTACCAAACTAATAATTTATAATTAAAAGGGTATTTATAACGTGCAAAATGCGCGCATAGTGTTATCTAGTTTAACAATTAATTAGTTTTTATTAGTTACAATTATAATTTCTTTTGGTACTTACGTACAAAAATAATAAAAATAATATTTTATTAATAGCTTTTACAAAAACGATATCTAAATGCACTTGAATTTCTGTGCAGTATACATTATATGTCTAAACAAGAACAGAATACAGATAAGTCCGTTCATATAAAAGAAAATAGTTATGGTTCTTTTTTTTATTGTCAAATTTCCATTACTAAGAATGTTTATAGCACAAATATGGATCGTGAACTTTCTAATTTTAAAACGATAGTTTGTTTTTGTAAGTACCTAACTAAAGAACTTTGTAAGTGTTTGCTAGTAAATAAATTTATTAATGTTATAAAGAAAATTACTAATAGTAAGTCATAACTTCAGCTTAAATTAATATGTCAAAGACCGTACTTTTTTTTGAAACTATAATCTCTGAACGTTACACGTACTCTAGATTAGTGCAAACTTATATTGACCATATTTTACAATTAATTAAACAATTAATTCTCGTTCCTTCCATGAATATTTGCTATTTCTTTTGAATTTTCCAACGTGATGGTGTCTATGTTGCCAAACGATAATACGGTACAATATTTTTTTTAATTTCTTTAAGAATTAATTGGAAATGCAGATTACTTCCCATTTCAGTTTGTTTAATTTTTTCAAAATTTCTAAAGTAGAACATTCTTAAAATGTGTTGCTTAATATGTGTGACACTCAATTTTTTTAATAAATTTTGAAATAAGAATTTTTCGTTTGTAAATATGTGTATATAAAAAATGTTTGTTGTCACTCACATTTGGGTATTTTTTCAACAACCAATGTCGAAAACCGTTGTCAAATTAACAAAAAATTAAGGAAGTTATTAGTAATTTGCAAAATCACTACCTCCGTGATGCTTTTAATGATACGTTTTAAAAGTAACTCTTATAATACAATTAGCAATTTTACAAACTCTTTAATATACTACAAACTTGCAATACATTAAAATATACAGGGTGGTCCAAAGAAATACAGCTTCAGTTTAACATTAATAATTATTTTTGTTTGTACTTAACACGAATTTTTAATATTTTTTCGAGTTAAAGTTACTTTGTAGAAAACATAATATTTTACCTTCCTAATACTGGGTGGGATGAATCGTCACCCCATGTTACATTATTTTATGTATTTATTGTATTTATGGAATTATATTTTATTATATTGTTTATTGAACAGTAAGTACCAAATCTCAATAAGAATAGATTCGGTTGTTTAAAAAACATCCCAGAGATTTTGAAAATTGGTTTGAATAAGTTCTTCTGAAATTCTTTCACAGACACTCCAAAAAAATCTATCAAATTACCTGAATGTAGTAATTTGGCTTAAAAGAATTTTTTATAAGGAAACAACAGCAATCAAAAAACGTAATAAATATTGAGTACCTGTAAATAGCAGCATTGCAGAATTTTTCAGGTTGTTTATATCTCCTGATATCCTTCAAAATATAGTGACTTGCACAAATGAAAGAGGAGCTTACAAAATAAACAACTAACATAATAACACCAAACAGGATTTGGTTTGGAAATATGTGGACGAAATTGAAATATGCGCTACATTAGTTTGCTGATATGCTCTAAACCACTAAAGAGTAACCGGGAACCCGTTGTTATGCTTTGGCAAACTGACTTCTGTTTGTAACGTCCAATATCCATTGTTGCAATGTTGCGGACGAGATTTTCTCAAATTTCAAGTTAGATGCGCTTTGATGATAAAAACACCAGGCAGTATAAAAGAAAAGCAGACAAAATATTACCTTCAAGATATGTATCTGATATCTTTGTAAATAACTGCCAAAAATATTACAATTACTTTAAAGCTGATAGGTGATAGTGATAGGTGTCCTATCCGTATATACAGCCAATTTCATTTATAAGTATACATTACACTACATCAGTGGCGTATATAGGAGTTAATTTTGGAGGAGGGACTCATTTATTCTTCAAATAATAACACTATTCTGGACTTCCATTGTCTATATTTTTTCAATAGAATAAACACAACGTTTCGATTGCTATTGAATCTACAATCGTCTTCAGGTGAATACTAACAAACTTAAAGACTATGTAACTTATATACTAACACAAAGTTAGTGAAGCAATCAAGCGTACAAAGTTAATGAAAGGAGGCGTTACCTTAGACTAAGATTAGTCAGGCGTCCAATTAAGGGTTTCCACACATTGTTAATCTCTGCGCTGGGTTGACTAAAGACATTCTTGTTGTTTTCAATAAACGCTGCTTCTTTAAATTTTCTCTTGTACCAGTGCTCTTCTCGGTGTATAATTTTTGTTTCCGACCATTTCATTTTGTGATGTTTTTCCCAGGAGTGTTGGACAATGGCGGATTTCAAAATCTCTCCTCTCTGCGTTTGGGTTTTGTGTTCCTTCAACCTGATATCTAAGGGTCTTTTAGTTTCCCCTTTGTAAGACTGGCCGCATTCACATCGGACTTCGTAGATGTAATTCTTGGAGTCACGACTGTTGTCTGGTCTAATTTTTTAGATCATGCTACCAATAGTTTGACCATTTCATTTTGTGATGTTTTTACCAGGAGTGTTGGGCAATGCCGGATTTCAAAATCTCTCCTCTCTGCGTTTGGGTTTTATGTTCCTTCAACCTGATATCTAAGGGTCTTTTAGTTTCCCTTACGTAAGACTGGCCGCATTCACATGGGACTTCGTAGATGTAATTCTTGGAGTCACGACTGTTGTCTGGTCTAGTTTTGGAGATCATGCAACCAATAGTTCTTGATGATATAATTCTTGCTTCCGACCATTTCATTTTGTGATGTTTTTCCCAGGAGTGTTGGACAATGGCGGATTTCAAAATCTCTCCTCTCTGCGTTTGGGTTTTGTGTTCCTTCAACCTGATATCTAAGGGTCTTTTAATTTCCCCTTTGTAAGACTGGCCGCATTCACATGGGACTTCGTAGATGTAATTCTTGGAGTCACGACTGTTGTCTGGTCTAGTTTTGGAGATCATGCAACCAATAGTTCTTGATGATATAATTCTTGCTTCCGACCATTTCATTTTGTGATGTTTTTCCCAGGAGTGTTGGACAATGGCGGATTCAAAATCTCTCTCTCTGCGTTTGGGGTTTGTGTTCCTTCAACCTGATATCTAAGGGTCTTTTAGTTTCCCCCTTTGTAAGACTGGCCGCATTCATCGGACTTCGTAGATGTAATTCTTGGAGTCACGACTGTTGTCTGGTCTAATTTTTTTAGATCATGCTACCAACAGTTTGACCATTTCATTTTGTGATGTTTTTACCAGGAGTGTTGGGCAATGCCGGATTTCAAAATCTCTCCTCTCTGCGTATAAACAACAAGAATGTTTTTAGTCAACCCAGCGTAGAGTTGAGCAATGTGTGGAAACGCTTATTTGGACGCCTGACTAATCTTAGTCTAAGGTAACGCCTCCCTTTATTAACTTTGTACGCTTGATCCCTTCACTAACTTTGTATTAGTATATAATTAGTATAGTCTTTAAGTTTGTTAGTATTCATCTAAAGACGATTGCAGATTCAATAACAATCTAAACGTTCTGTTTATTCTATTAAAAAAATATAGACAATGGAAGTCCAGAATAGTATTATTTTAAACATAACATTGTCTAAACCATTCAAACGTTCATTTACTCTTGATTATGTATTAGTAGATATGTATAAAAAAAATAAAACAAAAAGTACACAAAATAATAAATAAAAAATGTAATAACAATTAAATGATACTTCAGTTAAAAATTTAGGTTTCTGTTCGTCTACAACTTTGTCAATATTAATTTTAATATTTTGTTGTACGACATTAACGCAAGCCCTACTAGTCTATGTTCTCCAATTCAATTTTTTAAATAAGTTTTTAATATTTTAAGTGTCGAGAAACTTTTCTCTGAGGAAGCAGTGTTAACTGGTAGTACTGCTAACATACATAATAACTTATTTATATTTGCAAACTCATCTTCTGGACACTCTTGTAGAGCCTCAACAGCAGTCCTTATCAGTTTTTAAAGTTGACACACTTCATCTGTTATAATGTGAATTCAGCACGCAATAACGATTAATTGTTAATATTTAGATTATCACTGTATTTTTTAATTGCATGCATTAAATGCTTAAACTCACTTATCTTTGTATTAACAGAGATTAATGCTTCTAAGGACTTTATTATTCTATTTGTCCTAAAATCCGTTTGCCAAGTGAGCGTATTGGGTCTTCAATAATTGGAAAAATAGCGAAACCCTGCATTTTTAATATGATAGTTATCGCCATATTTTTGGGTGCCAACATGTCTCGGTAATCGTATTTCAATGTTAAGTTGTTCTGCTAACTTCACGGTTTTTATGAAAATTTGTTGAACTTTGTTTTCGGTATTACGTCTCATGTTTTCTATAGCATCAGATGCCTGACTCACTCTCTCTAAAGCAATAGCCAGATCTATGTTATTTGATTGCAAATATTCCGAAGATTTGTAAGTAAACGCCAAAGTTCTCTTCATTATGTTTAAGGTTATTAGGAAAAGTTGAATGAATACATTATTTTGAAAGAAATTGCTTTCAGAATCATTGGCACCACTGCTGATTATATTCTCTAAGGCACAGAATATTTCTCTAAAAGAACCTGAAAACATAGCTACAGCTTTGCGTCTTTCTCTCTCAACTAGTTTCACAATATTTCTGTAGCGATAGATGCTTTTATTTGAACGGCTTGGTTCAATTTTCAAAATATAGCTGCGTTTCGCAGATATGCGAAAGTAAGTACATACTTCTCCAAAGATTCCTATAACATTCTGTACTTGCGGAATTTTTGATGCATTGTTTAGACATAAATTTAAACAATGCGATAGGCAATGCGTGTAAATGACATTAGGATACTATGCTGATATAATTGTACTCCTCTAAACGCACCTCGTATAATAGCAGCACCATCATAACCTTGTCCCCTCAAGTAATTTAGATCAAATCCAAGAAACAGTAACGTACTCTTTAATGTATTAGCTAGTCATTGGTCAGGTGACATCAGTAACAGGAACGAAAGTGAGTGAAGTTCCTAATAAATCAACTGTTAATTTGTTGTCTATTACCTGTTTAATTTCTTGTAATTCTTCGTTTTCAAGTATAACAGAAATCGAAGTGCCCGGTTGACTAAGTCCACTAAAATTTGCACGTTTTTTACTAATACCGACACGTTCTGATACTACAGCCTGATCAATTTCAGTCTAAATCGAAACAAAAAACAATATCTTAGTTGTTTTTGGTTTGGAACAAAGTTAGCGAAGCAATGCAACATCTTAAATAGATATCCAACTTTTCAGGTTATCCAAATAGTAGACCGTGCCAATGCATTGACTTGTTTCTTTTAAAAGTATGCATAAGACAATTAATGTAATGTGCACTTATAAATGAAATTCACTGTATATGAACAGTAAACCTGCTAAATATAGCTTCAAGGTTTGGGTAAATAAGTGGTGTTAGATATGGTTTCGGGTTTTTGTTTAGGTTATAGAATCACCACGTTCAATTTGGTAGTTTTTTGGTTCTAGCCGAAGAACTACTAAACAGAAATATTACCTTATGCAAAACATTGAGAAGAACGAGGAAATTCTGTAAGGTAGGGCGACTTTGACTTTGTTAGGTGAGTTTGATAACTACTTCGCCTTCTCACTTTTTCGTTATGATCACATCGCATGCGTATTTCTTTTTATTGAGTGGGGGATCTTGCGACGGATATTGGAATGTATCTACAGTGTAACATTTTGTTGTGACTGGTGTGAATGTAAACCAAAATTTAAGCCCAAAAAGTTGTCGATCTGGTGTGTGATCGAATAAGTTGTAATTATAACTTTAAGTATTCCAAGGTAAGCAAATATTTACATTATTTGAAACTTATATATTTACATTTAGCAACAATATGCGGTTGTTTTAACCTAAAGATCTGTTTACTGCCATGCGTAAAAAAATTTATTTCCGAGTTTTCGTGTTGTGGGGTCAGTTCGATAACACCGATGGGGCGACTTTGAGGTAGCTTGCTAGAGGTATCAAAGACGCCTATATTTTCGCATGCGTAAAATATTTTCCATTGAGCTAATAGGTTGAAACTTGTTGTATATGGTACGAGTCGTTTGCAAGAAAGTTGTAGAAACAACATACAGGAATGATACCCAACAAAATATCGAAAATATGATGGAAAACATGTCAGAACATCCGGTGAACGAACCGTACTTTCAAACGCTAAGGAAACTGCTTTTTTGAAAGCAGCATGTAAATGCTCTGATTGGGGATTCTCTTCAAATTGTTTTGATTTTCAAATATTAGCAAAGTTCTATTTAGACAGTATAAGCGGCAAAGTTTCACATCAATTTACCTGAACAAGACTGGGCCTGGAGTCTTCTTAAAACACATTCATCCAAGGCACGTCAGGGCGTTTATAGCAGCATCAACAAGAAGAGGGCCAGCATTTACAGAGAAACCCTTGTTAAATATTTTGACAATTTGGAGACCCCATTGTCTGGAGTTCCTGCTGCAAATGTGTTTAATTATGACGAGACTAACGTCAGCGACGACCATAGAAGGAAAAAAGAAATTAACCGAGGGAGGGGCTAAATATTCGGAAAAGATAATCAACAATTCAAAAAACGCCATAAGTGTAATGATGTGTGGATCAGCAGACGGTGCTCTTCTGTCACCGTATGTTATATATAAGAGCCAGCATCTATGTAACGCTTGGAAAGAGGGTGATGTCCAGGGTTCTCCATGTTGTGACAATCTATGTTGCACCAGCGGCTGGAGGTACAACAGAACATCGCATGGATGGATAGATAGCAGCATCTTTGTAGACTGGTTCCAGTTGTGTTTCCTGCCCCGTGCAAGAAGATTGGGTAGAAGAAAAGTATTAATGGGAGACAACTTGGCTACTTACTTTAATCGAGCAGTCATTTCCTTGTACGTACTCCTCGCACAAGGAAATGAGTTAATTTAGCTTGGTACCAAATTCGACACACCTGTGCCAGCCGCTAGATGTTGCTTTCTTTAAGCCATTAAGGTTTCTTGGAAAGCTATACTTACTGGCTACAAAATCAAGCATAGCACAACATCTGGTTTACCAAAGATGTTTTTCCGTCACTGTTAAAAGCAACATTAAAAAAAAGATTGCGTGACTGCACAATCAATGAACAAGCCAGGTGATAACAAGAAATCTTCTATACATAGAAATTGATAAATAGATTCTACACAAGGAAACCGTAAAAAGTTTTGGGAAAACTGCCGGAATAACACAGCAGCCAATACCAATATTAACGATAGTCTAGTAGAGTTGCTTAAAGAAAACAGATTTAATGCTAATGTGCAAATACCACGGCGCAACAAATCAAAGCTTACGGTAGAATCAAGGAAAAGTGTTTCTACAAAACTGCCCACGAATGCGACTCATCCGAGCTTGAAAATGAGTACGTAGAATTATCAGATCATAATCTGATTGAAACTGACTCAGAAGAAGTTAAGTATAAGCAGCCGTGGAAGGAATTTTTTAACCCCTGACACTATTTTCTCGTTAAATTTGTATCTGGGAAGCTCAATTCGGTGACACACAAGTACGTTTGTAAAGTGAAAGATCAGTTTTCGGATGATAAATTTACTGTGGTTGGACTGAAATCTACAGACAAACAAAAACGTGTTTTCAAAATTGTTGAAAAAGGTATTTTGACTGTGCATTTGTCCGAAATTTAAGCTTTATTACCCACCTCTGCAGAATCAACCTTTTCTTCAGGTCTTGACTTCTTAAAGAAAGTTGACGTGAAAGAGATATTTGATGGAAGTATTTTCATAAATATGTTTATTTTTTCAGTTTTCTTTCAATAAGACTTATTTTGTACTGCAGAATAGATATTTGGTTGCGTTTATCAATCAATTCTATTAAACGTTGCTTATTTACAATTTAGAACACAAATTTAAGTGATATTGGGGGTATCAATTTCGCCCCACCTATCATCTCTCTAAACTGTATTGACCAATTTTAAAACGGGCGACATTGACCTTAGTTGAACGTTATATGTGTGATATAAGTTCAATTTGAGAGGGTATCAAACTTGCCTCACTCGTAGTATAATTTCGATCGAACACATTTTTTTTTATGGAAATTATTAGGATAAGGACAAATTTTAAAATGACAGCTTCTAGAAAATAATTGATACATCGGACTGAATTTTATGACCAAGATCAAGAATATCGTTTAAGTAGAAACAAATATTGTTCCTGAAAAATTATCAAATTTGCCCCACCTTACGGTACTCTCAGAATTTTTATCATCTAGAAATTCTTTCAGAAAATCCTTAGGATACCGTTTCACAGAAACACCACAAGATACCAGAAATTATTATACACTATAATTCTAGTAAGGTCGCAGTTGACACTCTCAACCAAATGTTGACTGAGGATAGTTGCAATCAGGAGTCAAAAAGAGACCCAGTGGTTTTTTTTTAATTTTATAGATATTACCACACTAAATGTTTTTATTTTATTGGTGAAGCTACATGAAATGTCTAGTATTTAGGTAAAAGGTGGTTGTTTCTTTTCAGTTAGGAAAACCACAGGAAGAAATACATATGCAAAGGAGAATAGGCAACTCTATAATTCGTTCAAGACTAAACACGAAAACCATTTAAAAAATATTTAATGAAATTTCAAACTACCCAATAAATATCGGAAAAAACAAGTGTGTGAATCTACCAAAAGATAGGGCTATAAATAAGAAGATAACATGAAAATGTGCAGAGTGTAAAAAATTTGTATCTCCATTCCCACAGTAAATTAACAAAAATATGTCAAAAATGTAATATGTAAGTAGCAACATTAAGGTCTGGTTTTACCTTCAGTTAAATTTATCTGTAGGTTAATCATCTCGGAAGCACAACATTAAAAAAATTTGATTGGTTTAATACTGTGTTTCTATAGTAGTTAACCAAATGATAAAGTTAACTAGAGGTGAAATGACCAGACCTAAAATCTCATGGAATTTTTATAAGTAAATTAATGTTCTTCAATATTTGAGTTTTTTAATTTGAAAGAAACTCTTTCACCTATCGAGAAATAATTACAGATTTGTTTAAACAACCAATATTTTTAAATTATTAAAGATAATGTGATTTCACCCATTTGTGTGTAGTTATTATATTGTTATTATAAATGAGCCATCGCATAGTATTCAAGTTGACTGGTTAGAATGCAGGAAACAGTTTTAAAAATTTTTTAATGTGAAAATATGAAATCTTCTTTTTCTTTTTTTGGTATAGTAACGCTTTGACTGCTGGGGTCATTAGCGTTTTAGACTTAAAATATATATATATATATATATATATTTATTCTTTCACGTGTAAACATGTTTGTAATAAAAATCTTTGGGGTTTAAACACGTGTAATAAATATTAAAATTAGCGTGGCGAAACGTTGTAATTTTTAATATTTATTACGTGTTAACTCAAAACCCCATATATATATATATATATATATATATATATATATATATATATATATATATATATGCATCGATTTGAATGGATGTAACAAACTTTATTTTAACTTTCTATTAATGTATCATAGGCGATCATACACGTTGATTTTTTTTAGGAATTGTAGAGTTTTTCGGACTTCATTTGCGGAATTGAGTGGTTAAAATATAGGGTGTTGGGCGAGTCCATAGTTCTGACGCACATGTATGTAAGTCATGCACTCAAATAGGATGCTACTTATACTCAATTGCACTCCACAGATTATGCATTGAAGTAATTCCCCGTCTGTCAAGAGACGGACTGATGTTAGAGCTCTATGACCAATTTTCACTCGAATTAGGATCACTCTTTCACGTCTGATGATCAAAGAAATTGGACATTTCTACTCTCGGGTTTGACTGACTTGAGCTTTGCAACAGTTTGGTCCCATTCTCGCTGCCATGCATTTATAATTCAAATCTCTTGACTTTCTTCTCAGTCAAATACACGCAGTATATTCACTACTAAATTTTCATTTTCACTGTCGGTAGAACGTGCAGCAGTATCCGCAATTTCGTATACACAGTGCCAGCATAAGTTGGGACCCAAAGAAACAAGACGGTTTTTTCGTTGCACCGCAAACAGTGTAAAGCAGACGTGATTATTTAGTATAAAGATTTTGGATTGACTGCAACGCACTTCTTAAATTGCTAACAATTCAAATGTAAGCGTTCAACCCGTAGACAAACAAGATGGCTTGCCACACAGCATAAAGCTCTACCGTGTAGATGGTGGCGTTCTGATATGCGCCAAGTGTACTTTGTTACAATTACAATTGCGGATCTACTTTTTATTCGTCTTGGAGTCATCGGTGTATATTATTTGTTCCACTAAGGAACTGTCCATTTTCGGAAACGACCTTGTGGAAAATTCAGTTGGTAGTGCTATTTGAGAGAGATTCTAATGAAAGATTCACTACTTGAGTTACTGACCTATAGAGCTACTTTCTCAGAACCAAATGGTAATACTCAAGGTATGCGTATCCTAGTGTACTACATTTTTTATGGTGCTTATTCCTACTGGTCTCGTAATTGTTGTTTTATGTCATATCAATCACTTCAAGAAAAAACACATAATAATTGGGATGACAAGCATTGTGCATACATGTGAGGAACCTAACGTTTTTGGTACTGTAGTGATGGCGTATGTACAGACTGTGAGATAGACTTGTGCGAAAAGCTTCTGATGAGTATCTTAACACAGAATGATGGATAGTATTTTTTTTATTTTAATACTAAAGGATCTACAAGTGGCAAAAGCTAAAAGTGATCAAATCAAGATCATAGCAAGGTTTGTTATAAAAAATTGTTGCCCGTAGTAAACAAAACATAAGAAAAATTATATATATTTTCGTTTAAGTAATTTCTGACCAAGACTGCATAACGCGCTAGTGCTCCATCGTACATCAACCACATATTAACTCTGTGGTTGAGGGTACATCTTGTAACAGCAGTGGCAAAGGTATTCCGCAATAAGTCAAGGTACAATTGACTAGTCAAACGGTTAGGCAGGAAACAAGGTCCTATCAGATGATTGAAAATCGGTGTTGATAATTCGATTTAACAATGGCATGCGGGTTTTCTTCGACCCAAACATGGCTATTATGAAAATTAAAAATGCCATTTCTCGTGAAATCAGTTTCGTCAGTAAATAAAATTTTCGTAACAAAATTTGGGTTCTCCGCAACTTTGTCAGTATCATTTGACAAAACACCAGTCGTACAGCATAATCAGGCACAGTAAGAGCTTGTACCCTTTGAATATGGTATGGGTGCAATTGCTGCTTGCGTAACATTCTCCAAATTAGGCAAGAATTAATATTTGTTTTAGTAGAGAGTCCTCTAGGACTATTACAGGGATTTTCTTCAATTTTTCTTAAAATGTTAAGTTCTGCCTCGGGAGTAGAAACTGATTTAGGTTGACCACTATCACCGTTCCTTGAGGAATGCTTCGGCATAAAGGGACTTGCCTCATAAGCATTTGCATCGGCCTTGCCGTACATGGAATGCATGTCTGCCATTTCTGCGTTGGTATATTTTGGCATATTTGAAAATTTCAACAATGAGGAACAGCAACAACGACTTCAATAGCAACCATAACACTAACAATGACAGCCACATAATGATTACAACAAGTGCGGCATAGCATAGTTGACGTGATAAACACGACGAATCACTCCAACTGGGTTTAGTAATTTTAATTTTAAAAACTGCCTTTATCTCGAAAACGGTTGTTTTTCTTTCGAACACCCTATATATGTGTCAAGAAAAGAAGACAAAAACAATTAGTTTCTAAGCTAATTTTAGGTACATTTTGAAATAAACAGTAGGACTCAATCTGATAGAGAGCTTAAAAATTCTCGTGGTCTTCCGAGCTCCTTCAACTAACTTTGTTTTGCTTTGTGTTGACTAAGTAGCCTACTATTTATGGTATGTTTTTTGATAATTTTTAGAAGCCATTATCTTAAAACCATTTGATGTAGTAAACAATGGATTGTCTAAGTATAAAAGATGAACGTGAATAAACACACATATTTGTTTGAAAGTGATGCAGCTTGAATAATTGCAGTATAAAATTACACATTACGACATACGTCTCAAAATATAAGTAAGTAAGTATTTCGACTCGTTACTGTAAAGTGAATTACCCAGACTTATGACGTAAAATACTATAACTTTTTAACAGAAAGTGAATTTATAATGTTTTGTTAGGAAAAATTTTGGGAAAAAAGTGTATATTTTTATTATTTACCTTGTATTATTTGAAATCTACATCTTCACAAACTTTCATGGCTTCTATAAGAGTTATTATCGTCACTATTATTTAAACTCATTATTTATAATGTGTTTACATCAAAAATGTTATTCGCCTACGTATATACGTAATTAAAATTCTAGATTCGTACAATTCAATAGTAATAATCAAGAGTTTTTACTTATTTCAAAGACATTAACTTGTGCTTATTGTTTCTTAGTTAAAGTTGCAAACTCGATGTGTACCAACATTAGTTACAGTTTGAAGGAGAAATAACAAAAACAAGCACTGCTGAACAAAAAAGCATTGGTAACCGAAACGCAGCACGTTTGCGTGCAGTAGGCATATTACACAACAGAATGTAAGACAATAGAATTTTGTTCATATTGAATAAACGCAAACACAAAACAATTAATTAGACAATTTAAATTCATCTCTTAATCGCATTGTGCAAGATTATTTACTAGAAACAAGAGTTTGTTTGTAAATAAATGTAGTAATTATAGCCTCACACGTTATTAAGATGTAACATTTATATTTCCCAGGGTTATTTTCTTACAAGATTATAGGGTTTACTTGAAAAGCTAATGAGACCCTGTTTTCTATTTAGGGTAATGCAATTAAGAATCAGGCACCTTTAATTAGATCTCGGAATGCGAACGAAGAAATTCGTATAATCTAATAAGCAAAAGCTCTCGTTTTTTTTAAATAAAATATAAAATTCAAAAATTATCTTACTGTTTTACTGATAAAAAAACATCATCTTTACATAAAAATATATTATCTTAATAAAAGTTTAAGGTGTTGAAAAACATTATTGATTTTGAGAAAGTAACAGTTCCATGTAATCTAGCAAGAAGAATGCGCTGATATTTTTATTAAGTTTATTTTTCAACAAGAAAACAATTTTACGATTAAGTACGTAAACGAAGTATCTAATGAAATTGCATAAAATATACCAACTTAAGTTAGTAGGAAATTCTTTCGCTTAATTGCATTAATTATGATTTGTTTACTATCCGCATCTCTAAGTCTTAATAAACTGCAATTATTCTTGCCTTAATTACTTTATTAACTTTCGACTTGAGCCTTTTACTAGGAGGAATGTGTCATCAATTGGCGACGTTTCGATTATTGATGTTAAATATTTCTTAAAGCTTGTATATTGCTAATTCACTTTATTATTATGTAAGCAAAATTCCTACTGAAAACTGTAAATCTGAAAAATCTAACATTCTAAATGACTTGTTAATGATTTGCCTAAAATAAAAACGTTTGTAAAACAAGCGCTAAGAATTTACTGCAAATTAATTAAATTATCTTAACGATCGTTTTGATTTGCATGAAGAAAAACGGCAGAAACACACGTAAATTTACATAATTGGATTAACATTACATTTTATGTGTTACGTGCATATTAGTACTATACTTTTACTTGCAAATCTAAAACACATAATCTAAGTATTTATGTGTTTGAATTTCAAACTATGCAAAAGGACATACCTACATTATTTGTAATAACTATAGCTATAGATAGTGGAGTTGTTACACTGGGCAAGTTGTTTTAATGGCCTACATGAACTATAGCCTGCATTTGTTTCATTATATTGATGTCACGATGACATAAGAGACATCCTGCCAGTTTAAGAGTTTCTCTAGCAAAGTAACAACAGTGCGTTTTAGAGATTTCCATATTTGAGTTGGCAGCACTATTTTGGTTGACTATTGAACTATATACAGGGTGAATTACCACCAACAGGACGAAGATTCATAACAAAACAGTAAACGTTTTACAAGTTTTGTCTCTTAGTAGCTTGCAGGTTAATAAACTTTACATTTTAAAATTATTTTTAAATATACAGTATGTCCCAAAAAAGTGTGGCGCATCAAAGTTATGATTTTTCTTATGGAACACCCTGTATTTTATTGCGTTTTTTGATTGCCGGTAAAAAATAAGGCATACTTTTATAATGGGGGGGGAATTGAATTACGTATGCATTTTATGTTCTAAAATACTCGCTACCATTAATTTTAAGGAAATTGTAAATTGCGTAAAAACAGTAAACTTAGGCGTAGGACACCCTTATATAATTCGAAAAGGACTGCTAAGATTATGAAATAATAAATACAAGATGTTCTATTTAAAATAAGGCTCATATTACATATTGAATGATCCAATTATTAACTTGTAAATTCTAAACACCGTGTAAAGATACGGCTAATAGCTGTTACCGGTGAGACACACTGTATAAGTACGCAACTAAAACAATACAAATAAGTACTATGTACAAAATTGATTTAAGATTTGAAAATTAATGACATTTGTGTTAATGACGTTTGGCCATTCGTAAAACATGTGGAGGGTGAGACATCTACAAATAAGAAGGCACTACATAAAAACGTATATCTACTACTACAGAAAGAAAAACATCTATTATAATACTTTAATCTGGGGTGGTGCTTATTTAATTTGCAATTTTCAGAACTTTTTGTTAGTATTATCAAAAGACTTTTTTTATTGCCACTTTTTAAAGCTGTCTTTTTATTGGTAAGTGAACTAGTTATTTACATTATAGTGTGGAAAGTAGAATTTTACAGCAAGATATCATTAGCTGAAGCACCATAAAATCACTTTACACACAAAATTTGAATAATATTTTTTGGTCGACGACAATTATCAAAAAGTAAAAAAAGAACAAAATTTTATTTCTACTGATTGTAAGTAAGCTTGGTTGTTTAACCATTTTGTCATACCCCACCTAATATGTGTCAGTTTATTTGTTTAACTGACGTTTAGATGGCGCCATCAATATCATCATTAATTCTGTGCAATATCGTGTCAAGTATGGTGTAAAGTAAATTTTTTTAAATCAATTTATTGGATTTTATACTTAGTTTATTTTTAAAACGTTTCGAAATAGCAGATAAATCAGCCACTACTTTACCGCATAGTAGTCGTACTTTAACGCATTGTGTGTAAAAATAAAGTTTCCAAACAAGTATGAACAACTGAAAAATGAGGCTTTACAGTTTAGGAAGCCAAAAAATAATTTACTTGTTTAGATAAAAATACCACATTATGGAATTATTCATATCAAAATTGCCCCAAACAGTTTCAAAAACAGTTTCCCGGTGAAGTGTTTCAATACAATTTGTTTGAACAACATCTTTGTCGTATAGTCGAAAGGTTTTCTAGTACAGGTGCTGTTTTAAAAAGAAACTCTTTAAACCGCCGACGGTTTTGACCAAAGAATTTGTTAAACATATTCAAAGAATTGAAATGAGTCCTAAGAAATCTCTACTGCAATTATAAAATCAAACAAATTAACCGTTTGGTCCATGTCAGAAAGCTTGCAATAAAATTTTGCGTTTACATCCTTACAAGGTGATTGTAACACAAAACTTACTGCCTCCTGATTTTCCAAGTCAAATACAGTATTGTCAATGGTTTATCGAAGTCTTAAACAATGATGATTAAACATTTTTGATATGTTTGAGTAGATATGTTAACTCTCAGAATAGTCGAATATGTTTAACAGAAAACCCACACATTGGGTCACATCCCACATAGCATAAATCATTTAACGGTGACAAATCATTAAATGAAAACAGATAGACTTAACACCACTGAATTTTTTATGTTTGGTTTTTTAAAAAAATAAACTGTACACCGAACGTATACACACTTTGGAAGAATAACAGAATGCGATTACAGAAGCTGTTCACAACATTATACCTAAAATGTTACATAGTGTTTTTAACAATATTAAACAAAAGTAAACTTCCGTTTAAATTTAGATGGACATTATTTTGAACAAATGTTATAACTAACTATACAGGGTGGTTCACCGAAAACCGCAGTGATTGTTTATGGAAAAACTGTACCTAGGAAAAATCTGAAAAATTGCAAACATACCAAAATCGATGCGGGTCATTCAACCAAAATATAATATTTCCGGTTTTACCGGAAGTATGTATCAACTTGCTTATTTTTAAATAGAACACAAATTTTTTCAATATTGGTAATGAATAAATAAATTATTTTGAAATTTTGGCTTTTATATATTAGTATAGTGTAAGTATTGGTTTAAATTATCACAAATTAATGAAGAATGGTTTATCTCCATGTGTTATACCAATCTACACAACTTTGATGTTAGTGTTGTATAGTAATTTTGTATCTAACGTGTTGTTATCAAATTAAAACTAATTTTTATTTAAAATACTTCGATCTCAAAAAATTGTATTCATCAATCTATTATATTGCGTAGTGTTTCCTGTTATAGAAACTACCTACATGAATAAGTAAGTCAAGTTATGTTATGTAAATTTCTCAGTATCTTACTGTATAAACAAAAAGAAAGTTCTTAAACAAACTGTTTTAAAATTGATACATTCATAATTTTGTTTGATGTTAGAATATAATATTCAAAACAATTTGAATATATTTCAATAATGTTAATTATGATACAAAGCATAACTTTAATATATTTAAAATGAAAAATATGCGCATAAATAAAAACCCAAATAAATTTACACCCCGAGCAAAAAATGTAAACACAACCACAAAAAGAAATCAAATGTTGTTCTAAATCAATACATATTTTACATATCAACCTAAAATATATTCAACAAAAACGACAACATATTTTAACAATAACAAAACTCTACAATAGTTTTTCCAGACGACCAAATAATTTACAGATAATCAAAAAAAAAATTAGTCAAATTTTATGATTTATGTAATATATCTGATATTTATAGCAAGCTTTTTGTTGAGAAATTTATATTCGTTATTCATGTATAATTTATGTAATTTTTTAAGAATTTCTTTTAGTTTTTCGTACTCCGGCAAATTTTCCTCGAATCAGTTTTCACATTTTCAATTACACAACGTGTAGTGATTTATTTGACATGCGGAAAACCCTACTTAAATAAAACAGGAGAGAATATTTTTCCCTTTTTTATACAAAATGAAAGTTTCTTAAAGGTGTTTTTTTTAAGATGAAGCTTTAAATTTTTGTAATTATTATGTATTTGATGTAAAACAAAGTTCGCAAAGTTGTTGTTGGAAACGTATTGATTTGCATATACTTATTATGTAGTTCAAGATTGTACGTATATAAGAATGTAAGTAGATTGCTTTACATATTTTCAAAACTATAGGTTTTTTCGTACATTTCAAGAGTTCTTAGAAACAACATATTTAACTCAGTCATTTGAATTGAATTTATTTTTTTTAAATATTGATTTAATTACTAAAAATAGTGGATTGCTTTATAAGGATTAAAAGTGACAGCCAGCGAATGCAAATGTACTCGTCAAAATGTCACTTTTAATTGAATGAAACATACTATTTTTTCTCCAGCCAACTAAAACACTTAAATCTTGTAAAAATTTAAAAATTAAAAAAAATTTTTAACACAGAAGTTTGTTTATAGATTATGATGATCACAGTACATTTAGGCCACTCAATAGAGCTAAAAAAGTACCTTGTTTGTGACAAAAATAATAATAGGAAGAGACATGTGCCATCATATCAAGGACAATGAGTTCATAAATTTAGACATAAAGCCAACACTCGATTGTGGTTAATTAATTTGTCATTAACAAATTAGTGTAAAAAAATGTCTTTTTTTTTTAGTTTTTTCGTTCCTTACTAAATACTAATAAACCAATGTTAATAGACTAAAATTGTAGAGAATTAAAATACGAACAAAATGAGCACAGAAACGACTCGATTGGATTTTATTTTCTGAGAAAACCGAAAAAACAAGCGATTTTTTGGAATTTTTAAACAGTTTATCGTTCTAAGCCTCCTTGTGTTTTTATTTCTTGACGGTTTCGACTGAAAAACTCAAATCTTTCCTCGTATTTTTGGTTGCCTACTAGCCGAAGTCAGACATTTTACCTCGTTTAGCGTTTAAGTAGTTTTATGACCTCTTGATATTCAATTTTATTAACCTTTTTTACCGTTTCCTACATAATAACTTAACTATGTTTGCGCATGCTACACTCTCGCTTCATTTTCACCGTTCTTCAAATATGGTTGACAAGATTGATCTCATGTTTGTCAAAATTTCTTAACTTTGTAATGTATATTTTTGAATCTCACAAATGTCCTATAATTGGAGATGTAAAATTGTGTTTTAATTTGCATTAAATACTATTCAATTATAAAAAATTTCATTACATATAAATAATCTTATAGACATAATCTCATGTAACAATAATTTTAGTAGTAAGTATTACAATTTTACAATTTTGTTCACACACTTTAACACCTGCTATTTAACAGTTTTACATTTACGCTGAAAATAGTTTTATTAATTATTAATTGTATTAGACAATGACAATTAGTTTTTTATTTAATTGAAGTTAATCATCATTATCCAATACTAAATGTATCCACAATTCGTTCGTAACATAAAAATAATGTAACTAGACAATTGAATTCTCCAAAAAAAAATCTATAAAAGGCAGTTTATATCTTTTCAATATGATTAAGAATAACAGTGATACACAAAATACTCGAAAATGTTAAAGATTATATTGCAATTGTCACAAAAATCGTGTAATTGTAACAAGAAATCAACAAACCTCTCTTAGACAAGTCCAAGACTAGCTCAGGTTTTGGCGCATTGAAACGAATGGAACTATTCCACACGAGTCACTTTCACACTCAAAAAGGAAGCATGTCCAATAGTACCCTGTAATTGCAACTTTATCTAAAAATCCACCTAGTTCACATATTAGTAGATTGTGAATATAAAATTATAAAAAAAAATTCACAGCTATAATATTGGTTTTATTATTTTTTAAGCAACTTTGTCGACAGGTAAGTAAAAGCAGTTACATAAGTCGATCCTTCGATAATTATAGCCAACATAAGTGTTAACAAAAATAAAAATTTCGAATTGCCTGCTAACACCGGGAATCATTCAACAGCTGTTTCGTCCTTTTGGGACTCTTCAGGAGTGAGAGAATTCGAGTGTAAGTTCACTATTCTACAAATGCCTGCTGTCAACTATATTCTCTACTGGAGGATACATCATATTCAAACTATAAGTATATCTAGTAACGAGTCGTGTTAACGATAACGTACGCAAATGGTTTGCATTAAGCAACTTTGTCGACAGGTATGTAAAAGCAGTTACATAAGTCGATCCTTCGATAATTATAGCTAACATAAGTGTTAGCAAAAATTAAAATCTTGAATCGCCTGCTGTAAGTTCGCAAGAGGTTGTACAATAGTTAACAAACATCGAGAATCACTCGACAGCTGTTTCGTCCTTTTGGGACTCTTTAGGAGTGAGAAAACTCGAGTGTAAGTTCACTATTGTACAAACAAAAAAAATGTTACAAAACTTAGTTAGAATCAAAATTTTTGTGATAAACTTTAAATTGAAACCATTATATTTTAGATTAAAGATATGTTTCTTGTAACTAACTAACTTTTTTTTAAAATAAATATATGGGTTTTTTCAATAAATTGCACTAAACTTAAAAAAATATTAATCTAGAAAACAATTACTTAAATCTGTACAAAAAATATTTCGTTAGAATGCATTTCAAACCTCGTAAGTAAGTAGTGCACGAAATTTTACATTAACATATTTGTACATTATTTTATTTTCAGGCAATATAAACGAAACGACAAGAATAAAAAATATGTGTATAAATGAAAATGTGAGTGTAAATTCTTGTTATTCACGAAAGTTACTAACTAACTGAAATACCAAAATCTAGAAAGCTGTTGTAAATAGGTGTTTACATAACAGTGACACATATTTTACATTTACATTCGCAAAGATTTTTTTCTTAAATTGAATTCATAAGTATTGCCATTGTTTGCATCTTAAGCGTAATAAGATAACAAAACCCTTACGATTTTTCAAGGGTTTACGAAAAAAAATTTTATTTGTCTTTTTCTAAATACATTATACTTTTTTGTACAAAAAGATGGTTACTTAAAGTTTGGTAAAAATATATTGCGATGAATTGTTAATATGCTTTTAATAAAGAAATTTTTATTTAGCATGAGACTCTAAATTATTTAAATCAATTAAATCAATTATCGTCAAACTTTTAACTCAATCTTAGGTGTCTTGGGTACGGTTTTAATTAAAATATTAAATTAGTTTAACAACAATTTATTTCATTAATAGCATATTTTTTAGTATTTACATGCAAATACATAACCTAAATAAACTCAACTTTTTATTACTTGTAAGTATTTAACATAAATCTACGAAATAACTATGTTTATATTTAATATTGAACATTATTATTTATTTACAAATTTATTAAAACTAATCTTTCGCATTTGGCGGAATTCAAATTACTTCCACCCACTGTTTTCGTCGGACACATGAACCGTTTTTATTCCCTCGGTGTTAACAACATATTTTCTATTCCTTCCATCTATCTTCTTTATTAGTTTTACAATTATTTATAACAATTTTACAACGCAGGTTCTAACAACTTAAGCTGCAAGAAATGCGGCGATTTGGATTGTTTATTTACAATTCACTTTGTTGACTTTTTAGTAATTTGCCTTTAATTTATTTTACACATTATATATAACACTTAATTTCAGCGTTTTAAAAAATCTAATGTTAAAATTTCGAATTTCAATCACGGTCTGGCATTTTTCTATTGCTAATATTTTTACATTTTAATTTTGAATGCTGGCGTTTTTGATTTTTACGTCTTAACACTTTAACATTTTTTACACCTAATTCTCGCGCTTTTTATTGTAACGTCTTAACGGTTCTATTCACATACGAAAATCATTGAGTTTGTTTTCTAGGTATCGCTGTTATCTTACTTTGCGGTGTCTGTATGTCGGTAACTTAATACAAATACGTGATATTTGTCCAATTCAACTGGAAGTTTCACATAAACAGTTCTTTTATTTAGATTGTAGACAATTTTATTTGAACGAGTTACAACTAACAAACCAATTCTATTCACTACACAATTTAATTAAATGAAAAAGAATTTATCTACAAAAAATAAAAATAATTCTTTTTCTTAATTGAAATTAGATTGGTTCTAGAAATTTGTATCTAAATTTTATTACCTTATTAATGTTTGATTTGAATAAACACCTACTATAAATTTTTATATTGATAAAATTTTTGTTTCTAAATTTTTTTAGTTAAAACAAAACTTTTCCAGTGCAATATGTATTTAAAAAATTGTAACAATACTGTTAAAATAAGAAATTTCTAAACAAATCAAGTAACATTAATTAAGTTAAACAATCGAAGAACATTTCTTTAAATTTGTAGTATTCTATCTTTACTAAAATCTGCAAGTATATTTACGTAAAAATATAAAATTTTAAAAATAAAATCTTTCCAAATATCAATGAAAGCGAGAGGATTTAATAGAATGTTGCACCCTAAGCAAAATGCGTATCACCAACAAATTCTTTACACAAGCCACACTACAAAGTCACATGGATGGACAATAGAGGGCAAAAGTCGACAATTGATCTGATACTAATCAACAAACACGTCCATCATTCACAATAATTGGACGTAAGAACACTAATGTCAAATAATATTAAAATGAACTACGGATTAGTGCTATATAAAGTAAAAGTAAATTTAAATGTGGTAATTCTACCAAAAGTTGAAAAAAAAATTGAAAAATTAGAGCAACCGACCATTCGAGAGCTCTACCAATCCAGACTAGAGCAGAAAGCTCAAACGAAACACACAAATACTCCTTGGTTCACAGACACAATCCGAAAACTAGTACTAAAAAAAATAAAGCATTTCTAAAAAATAAAAGCACACCTTCAGAGGAAAAATACCAAATATACAAAAATCTAAATCGCAGAAGAACAATAAAGCTTTAGAAAAAATTGGAGAACAACGGGCGCAATCTTCATAGTAACTAGAACAAATTACAGAGAATCAATGGAATATAACCACCCTACTTTTTTTATGTTTTTTTTATGCATGATATCTAAATATACTCTACAAAAGGAACATCTATGCAATTCATAAAAGTAATAAAAGATATGTATACATATACTACCACAAGAATAAAAACTGCAAAAGGTCTGTCAGACAACATATTGAAGAAAGCACCATACAAGGAAACTCACTTAACCCCTACTTATTTAGTCTGGTAATGAACAATATAATAAAAGCAATTAAACCTAAATTAAAAAGGATACATAAGTCGATCCTACGGCAATTATAGCGAACTAACTTAGAATCGACTTATGTAACTGCTTTTACTTATCTCAGGACAAAGTTGCTTAATGTAAATGCATTTACGTACGTGACCGTTAACACGAGTCGACACTAGGTGTCGCAAAACTTACTGTTAAAAAGGATACAAAATGAGCACGCACAATATTAATATAGTGTGTTACGCACACAATGCCATTTTAACTGTAGAAAACGAGGATGATCTGCAAAGACTAACATATCATTACAACATAACGGCCAAACAGTACAATATGCAAATATCAACAGAGAAAACAAAATGAATGATTATATCTAAGGATCCTGTGAGATGCAAGATACAAATAAAACAATCAATAGTCGAGCAAGTAATGAAATTCAAATACAAGCCTAAAATTCAAGAGCACTGTAAGTAGCTGGGTGCGTAAGAGTCACGATAACGATATGGCACAGGGTGTTTAAACATACTCATGTTATGTCTCCATCACGTTCTTTTAAATTTTTATGAGTAAAGTAATAAACAAAATTTCCACATTTGACACATTTTTGTGACTATCTACAGCAACAACCAATTGATTTCGAAAAATATGTTAACTCAACTTCTCTAATAAAATACATTTTTAAACCATTTAACTGTATGGATTTTTATTTTTAGATGAAAAACTATTTATATTTGTTAATTAAAAGCTATCAAAAAGGTTCTATTGTTCGCTCTCTTACATAGGGTGAGCAAAAGGCATTTGTATTATTTTTTTGGTTTTTCATTTTAGTAGGTTGATTTTGCACATAATGCAGCAAATGTTGGGTGTCCACTAGTTATCCTGGAGTTGAATTTCATATGAAAAACATTGACAGTAAATGAACAAAATAGTATCATATATATATAAATTATTTACGCTTTAAGCAATCCAATATTAGTATTTATTTATTATTTATGACTATAGTATTTAAAGTGTAAATAATTTATATATATATATATATATATATATATATATATATATATATATATATATATATATATATATATATATATATATATATATATATATATGAATAACCAATATAATAATGGATCATATATTCATACATAAAATAGTATCATGTTTGCTTCGTTGATGTAACACTGAATATTTTCCACATGAATAACAAAAGTAGTCTGGATTGTTAACACAAATTCATGACAACTTGCTGTTAGAAATAATGTTTAAAACTTTATAAACTTTTTTTTTTTGAATTTGAGAAACACTAGCACATTTGATAAGCAAAATTTATTTTGACAAAACATCCTACTAAACATGTTTCAGCTTCAAATTTATGTACTCCAAAGCTACTATCTGTTTTATAGGAAAAAATAAACAACAAACAAAAAGAAAAAAATTTCTTTTTTAATGATCAAACTAACGTATACCTCCAAAACTTGACGTGGTATACAAATTTTAAAACGCATTTGAAAACTACATAAACAACTTAAAATGCGTAAAACTGTGTTGAGCTGTGTAAAATCTTCTAAAAGAAAATTTTTTTTTAAATTTGAGACGTCTGGTAGCTTAATCAATCTTTATAAAAAAATAAAATAAAGAAAAGTTTTAGTTTTGGTAACTAGTAGAAGCACAGCTGAGCGGTAGTTAGAAACACCAGTTAAGTAAACCGACCATCGGTCGCAGGTCCGTTTGTTTCTAGTCCAGTTAATGGTGAAAGATTTTCTCAAGTACATTTTAAAGGTTGTTATAGTAAAAGTTTTCATCCCTACTAAATTTTACTTTTAATCGTTGCATTAAGATTGATAGAACTTTGTATTATCGACTAACTTATATTAACCTCAAAAAGTGAAATGGCGCGACGTATTTTATAAACTAACAGTTTTTTTTTTAGAAAAAAACAAATTTTCATCTCCTATAGTGAACTACAGTATTATTCTATTTCGTAATTTCTATAGTTTCGTTTTTGGTTGTAGACGATACCGAAAAAACTGTTTTCGGTACTTTTTAGAATAATATCAATTTTAGTCTATCGAAGAAGGAATGATCCATTATATTTATTGGCGTAGTGTTTAAAATTAATAATTGAAACCATGAAGCGGAACCATACAACTTATACAACCTACAATTATAAGTTTTTAGTATGTATTTTGCAGTCTGAAGATTACTTCTGTTTATTAGTGAATCGAAACTAGTTATTGGTTTTAGTTTTTCATTTGTTCCAAGTTAAATAATTAAATAAATATAATATTAGTTCCGGAATTTATGGTTTCAATTATTAATTTTATCAATTTTAGTAATTAAAGCATCATACCTAAATGTGGCAACTGCCACTTCAAATATTTGATGCTTATTTTTTAAACAAATGTAGAGTAGATCAGTGAAATATAAAAATATCATGAGAAAAGTATATTACGAGGATATATTGAAAAATTCTTAGCCTACTATAGAACCAAACAAAATTTCAATGTCAAAATATTTTATTACTCAACATATTCTCCTCTTAATTGGATACATTTATTACAGCAAACCTGCAACGTTTTAGACCTTTCAAAATAAATTTTTCTTCTTGCTCTGCAAACCAGACCTCCACAGCTTCTATCACCTGTGTACGACCTTTTAAACTTTTTTCAGTAGAGGAAAGAGGTGATAGTCGGACGGAGCCAAATCGGGTGAATAAGTGGGGTGTTCTAGTAATTCAAACCCTAAATCACGAATTTTTTGCATGGCAACATGAGATTTGTGTGCAGGGGCGTTGTCCTGCAAAAACAAAACACCTTTGGATAGCTTTTCGCGTCTTTTCTCTTTAATATTTTCCCGTAGAGTGGTCAGTAATGTTGAATAGTAATCTCCAGTTATTGTTCTACCCTTATCCAAAAAATCAATCATGATTACTCCATGGCAATCCCAAAAACTGAAGAAAGAACTTTTCTAGCAGATTTTGAGACACGAAACTTCTTAGGTCTTGGAGAACCAGAGTGTAGCCATTCCATCGATTGTTGCTTTGTTTCTGGATCGTAGAAATGTACCCAAGTCTTATCCATAGTAACAATTCGGTTTAAGAAGTCTACATCGTTCTCAAATTGAGCACAGATTGAACGCGATGGTTCTACCCTTGCACGCTTTTGGTCAACATTCAAACATTTGGGGATCCATTTTGCAGCAATTTTTCTCACGTCTAAATTGACGTGAACCATATGATGAACGCGTTCGTATAAAATATTTAGTGCTTCAGATATCCGTTTTAGCCCAATTCGACGGTCTGATAAAATCATGTCATGAACTCTATCGATATTTTCGGGGACTGACACAGAAACTGGCCTTCCCGATCGGTCATCATCTTCAATGAAAAATTTACCTCTTTTGAAGCTTGCATTCCAATTTTTGACGGTCGCATACGAAGGACATTGATCACCAAGGGTATTAAGCATATCTTCGTAAATCTGCTTACCTCTTAACCCTTTTAAATACAGGTACTTGATGATGGCTAGATACTCCAATTTTTCGATTTTAACAATTTCGGTAGACATCTTTTTTCATTTAATTTATTGCGTTACTCTGGTTTACTTTTTTGACGTCAAACTTTACACTGACACTTCTAATAAGTTATTGTTCGTTGCTATGGTAACGCAATATTTTGTTTATGCAAGGAACTGGTCTAGGCTAACTAGATATCAATACATCCTCGTATAACCTTTTTTTTCGTACTCATAGATTTCGTGCGCATGTAAACAAGATATCAAGAAAACCAACCGTCCGATTTGTATAAAATCTTGTACAAAGACTTTATTTATAATTTTAAAGATCTGATTAAATTTTGGGCATAATCTCTGTAGCCAAAAATTCGTTAACCTATACAGATTTTCAAATTTTGAAACATTTAGAAAAATATTTATTTTACACAAATTTAATTTCAAATAAAAGTTGTTTATAATTTAATTGTACAAAACTTTTGTTAATTTTTTTTGATCCGATAAGTAATTACTAAGATATAACAACCACGTGACACTAATTATTGTAACGATATCTCCACCAATATCAATTTTACAAAAAAATTTAAAGAAAAGAAAATTCTATTGAACCATTTTTTTCCTAAAACGCAGTTTTATTTTTGCTTATCAAGGGTGATGTGGGGTTCTGCGGTAAACAATTGTTTTATTTTTTGCTCCAAATAAAAAGTTAACCAGTTAACGCAGCTTGTAGATTTGAATTGCTTTTTGTCAAATAAACAAAAGGTCAATTCATGGAGTATGCAAATTATTCAAACACAATATGTTGACAGGATCGGTGACTACTAGCAAGCATCACCGCAACCGGCCAGGGAGAAGTGAAACTAAAAGTGTTGTAATGAATCAGACGCAAAGAAGATGGGAAAATAGTTCGAACATTTATTGAGTCGAGGGAGATTATTATAATTTTTTTTTCTATTTTTGGTCGCTTACAGAGCTATAAAAGCACCCAAATGAGTTCTTTTATGGAAATTTGAGTTCTTTTATAGAAATGGAACAATTTTTATTACGAACGGTGGTAACACTGATAACGTCCAAGATGTCATTACCTTCGGTGTGCATTAATTTAAATCGTAATTAATGTTCAGTAGATTTATTTATCTATTTATTTTTATTTCCACCCATTTTTTAAATGATTTAAACCAAAGTTTAATGAAAATATTGCCACCTTATCAATTACACTTCAAAATTCCCTAAATTTAAAACCTCGCAAAATTTTATTTTAAAATCAATCTGAAAAGCCCAAAATAGAATAAATAGTTTAAAGAATTCGTTCCAGAAGGCATTTTAGCGACTCGTCTTATAAAATGCGTCTTCTAAAACTAGTTCTTTAATATACTACTTTGGCACTAAACATCGTATTGCCCGAGTCGAAATAATATCGGCATTATTGTGCTAGAACACCTTCTATTACCCAATCGTAACACTACAAAGTTAATTGAAGTATACCACGATACAAGTAATGACCTAAGTTTTCAAACAAATAATATCCGCCCCCGGTATTCCCTATTAACATTTTGTAAGGGGTGACTACCAACTATTATAGTATTTAAGTTTGGCCAAATTGCGTCTCTCTTAATTTTTCCATACACGCCTAATCTCACTTTAAATTATGTTATTGCTACAATTGTCGGTAGGTGGATGTAAAAGAGTTTGCGGGAAATCTAAATTTAGAATGACATTTTGAACAATTAGTTGTACTTCCCCGTATTTCTCTATATTTTCTTTCTACTAGTTCTACTAGTTTCTATAGGATATCTCGGTAACCATAAGAGATAGAGAAAAATAGATGTCGGTGTCTCGATCTGTTTTTTCAAAAGAAACTAATTGGTAAAAAGTAGAATCGGTTATCGTCTTTTGTTTTTGAGTTACAGCTAAAAGATCGATTTTTCTATATTTTGAAAAGTGTTTATATAGTAGCTGTTTATTAAGTTAGAAAAAAACTAGTAAAACCTTCTTGAGACACTTTTTGAGAGGAATTAAATGGCTTTGACGGATTTTGAATATTTACATTTGTTTACAAATTATGAAATGAAATAAGTCTATTTTTGTTAAATTAAAAGACAATTTCATGAATCATGGAACATTTAACAAGCCAAGACCAAAAAAGTACAACATTCAAGATGCCGAAGAAGTTGCTATAAATGTAATAGGAATGATTCGTAAGATTTAACAAAAATAGCTTTATGAGGTTGTCTTCTGTCTGGATAACGTGCAACGGTTGTAGTTCACAAATAATAAAATAAAGTACGGCTCTAGCGGTATAACCTAGAGAGAAAATGTAAGAAAATTTGGTTCAATGTAGCGCACTAAATTTGTGGAGGATCCAGTATTTGTAGTAGTTAGCACAGCAGCGTCCGGTTTAGTCGGTGAGTGGATTTCCCTTAGGGGAGGTATGTAGCAAAGAACGGATGGCAAATATATTCCTTCAAAGTATAGATTCAGCAGAATGAACGACTCTATGCAGACCGTAGAGTTCACCGGCTGGTTGCAGCTTAATTGGATGCAAAACCGTGGTAGTCGTCAAGTTTATAGGGAAAGGTTTTTAAAAATAGCTATTTCAGCACCCTCAGGAGTTATCCAGGTGTAATACACGATGAGAATATGAGGTCAACGCACGTGCTAAAGCATACGTCGTAATTAGAACTAACAAAACCACGAAACAAAAGAAAAGAAAAATGTATTAACGGTGAATGCGGTCAGATTTAAATTTAAACACTAATTCGACTTGGAATTATTGAAACACACAGTAATAATTTATGTGTAATATTTTAACTTTAAAAGGCACGTCACAACATCCATGTAGAAGGAAGAAAAAAATGTCCGCTGATCGCCTTCGAAACTTTTGTTAATTTTTATTTCCACCAATGGAAAATTAGCAATAAGCGCAGCAAATTCGACTTTCATCGTAAGGTGCTACACACGACACACGTATTTGAGAAAGCTCTTGACATACGTTCTACTTTTGCAAATAGACCCGTAACAAACATTCTAACATATCATACTTTACATAGTTTCCGTAAGCCATTTTGTACTTTTCAAACAATTGAAGAATGAAAATGTGGTAACGTAATTAGAAGCCGCATACATACATGACATTCGTCATAAAATTAAAACATAATGTCTTTGGTAACTACCATAATTTTATTTGATATTGAAATATATGAGTTTTGACTAAATTTAACTTTGATTGACCTTACATGATACATATCTTCGTAAACAAAAAAAATTCTATACAAATATTTCGCAGCCTACTATACTTTCTATTTAAAAAATATTATTTTATAACTCGTAAACAAATGTAGATATTTAAAATCCGCGAATGCAATTCAATTTCTCTCAAAAAAGTGTCTAAATAGGGTATTACTAGTTTTTTTATAACTTAATAAACAACTAGGATATAGACACTTTACAAAATGTAGAAAAATCGATCTTTTCGCTGTAACTCGAAAACAAAAGACGATAGCCGATTCTAGTTTCTACCAATCAGTTTCCCTCGAAAAAACAGATCAAGACACTGACATCCATTTCTTTCTATCTTTTATGGTTACCGAGATACCCTATACAAACGTCAAAATTTGCCCACCCTGTACGCTAAGCTTTCACAGCAAATTACCCTTCAGGATGTACAAAAAATTAGTTACATTGAAAATGGAAAACAAGCAAAATTGTTTGAACCCGGATACTTATGTCTAATCGTAGGTGCAAGTGTTTCTTGTCAGTGTAAAACAGGAATGTGATTGCAGAAAAGCAAACCTGAAATCGCCTGAAATTCTCACTTTATATCCGTTAATAACAAACGATGCTAAACCCTTTGCATACACTGTTACATGAGTGAATGTATTTATCCTGAACCAACTATGGTAACAAATATAATTAAAAAATTCTTGAAATTAAACAAAAGAAAAACATATTTTAAATTCTTGTCTATTTCCACGCAATTTGTCGTACAGAATAAAACTTTTTTTAAAGTATGCTTCATTCCATCTCGTACTATGTCACATGAAAGTTTGTTTCACAAATTGATTTTGTCGTGATTTTCTTATTAAATTGGAAATTGAGACAATACAATGTAATTTAAAAAATACATTTTTAGAAGATGTAGTCCCAAAACAACAAAGCACTTTTAGAAAAAAATATCAAGAATCACTTTCAATTAGTTTCACAGAAATTTCAGAAATTCTACTTCATTGAAAGAAAATAACATCTGAAAGAGAATTACAATACAAAAATAAAAACTGAAATCTGAACAAGATCGCAATAAATACATTGTCTACCCGAACACAGCGACTATTTACATTAAATTAATTAATTTAGATAAATGTGATAAAACATACTTTTACAATTCATGTTTTTTGTAGCCTCGTAACTTATTCTTATAAATGATTACGTTTAAAGAATGGTGTTAACGTCAGAACGCAGCTGTTTCGTGAATTAAATTGTAACTTTATCAAGGGTAATCGTGAACCAAAATAAGAACAAAAAACTTTTGGTTAACCCATACAGTTAACAGTTAACAATTCATAATTTCGTTTAATTCTACCAAGCCAACGAAAACAATTAAAATAAGGTGCGTATAACTACAAAACTCATAAAAAAAGTACCAACCGTGTTTAGTTTAAAACTACTGATTAAATTCTAAGGAAACGTTTTGAACTGGATTAAAGCAAATAGAATTTAAAAACTGTACCTTTTTAAATCTCCCACAAAGCCATTTTGTCGTTTAAAACACCCACTCGCGAGTTAATTCGATTTTATTATTCACGCTACGACGACCGATACTAAACTGACCTTATAAATTTCCACAAGAAAATACTTGTTCGCTTATCTGTAAACACATTTACAGCTTTTTTCAACAAATTAGAAATAAATAAAAATAGTATTTTTTATCAGTAAAAATTACTAATCAATTTTGCATTTGAATAATAAAGTTATTTTTACTAGATTTTGGTTAAATTTAACATAAATCCAAACTAAATCAAAAAATTGCAAAATGCTGTATTATCACATGTAAGCTTACAAAGACAACAATTTAAACATTTCCTCATCAACGTTCTTTTTAGATGAGATTTTGTGAAAGTTCATGGTAATTTGCATCCCTAAAAATTACTAAAAGGTTTTTCTACATTGAATAATTTGAGACACTTAAAAAAGCTTCTATTGTTAGCATATTCAATTAAAAATACAATAAAAAATAATTTATCATTAAAACTACAGTTCACACATTGTTCTCCGAGTCTTGATTATAAGTACAACCAAAACTATTGTTATAAAGAATTTTAAATCTTTGTATAAGAACAAAAACGTTTAGTGCAAATAATGGTGCCTGAATCAAGACAATTAAATAAACATTACGTACTGTACTACTACTACACTGTCAATATTAATTAAATCGCAAATTGGTAGATATTAATAACGACCACTGTCTGTAAATGTTAGTTGCCCAATTACATTAATGTAGTTCTAGTAAATTGGAGTTTCAACTACTTTAAAATTGTTGTAACTATAACACACAATTCCTAAAGTTAGTTGGTTCCGTTCTTGTAAAAAAGTATTTATTTAAAAGGATAATTATCAATTACAAACATTCTTTTCTAAATTCTTAATACTTATATGCTCTTTACATTATTTTAAATTGCAGTTTAATTTCTTTCTGTAAAGGTCAATGAAAAGTAAGTTTGCAGAAGAAAATTAAACAAAATCTCAATCTCAATAAATCAAACGAAACAAAAGAATCCCTGAAGAAAATAAATTTTAAAGTAAATAAGAATTGTTAAAAAGCAAATATTAAAAATAACGCAGATTTATATTTTTGTGGAAAAAAAGTTACTTCAAATTTCTTCCAGGGTTACAACTTGAGGTAAACTTTCAATATCCAAGTTTTGTTAATTTATTAATGTTTGTTCTGGTAAGGTAGTAGATTAATAGAAAAGACTAAACAATTAAGTTAAAATTTTTAACACTGTTAACGATAAATTTTCATTTGATGAAAATTAATAAAAATATTTTTTTTTGAATATGTGGTTGCATTGATGCAACATTTTTTAAAATTATTTACTTATAAATTAATTATAATAATTAAAAGGTAATCAGTAAGCGAAAGAAAAATCTCATACACAACCTATTATACTATCCTTTTACATAAAAATATATCCAAAATCAGAAATAGTGACTGATTTTAAAATCAACAATCTACTGCAACCAACAATAAACATATTAGAAAACCTAACACCAGATACAACTAAAATGGAAAATTTCAACATACCTTTACCAACAATTTACAACTACAAAGAAAACCTAGAAAATTACTAAAAACAATCCATAAAATAAAATTAAAATTGTAAAGGTAAGCGAAAGAATAAATTTTCTACGCACCTGTAAGAAACATAAGATTTCACCAACATTTTTAATTACAAAATTAGAAAAAAACATTAGATACAAAAAATGAACATAATAAATATAAAATTCAAAACAAATTTAGACAAATTTAACAACTTAATAATTATTATCATAATTAAATATTTCTTTGAACATTTGAATTATTTAAAAGAAACATTAACAAATTTAAGGAACAAAATTGAAAACAAACTTCCAAATCATAGCGTTTTAAGATTTTTCATAATAGCATTCCTAAAATATCAAATTAAAACTAAAAATCAAAAAAAGCACACAAAAAAAACAATGAAATATTAAATAAACCAAATACTTCAGCTTTTACCCCATTAAAAAAAGCTAACTTTATTGAAAATTTAAGTAAACAAAAATTCCAAATGAAGTGTTACGGTTTATTTGTAAACAAACTAAACAAATTAAAATAGCAGTGTTAGAACACCTTGCCGGCAGCACCAGTAGTCGGGAGTGGTCGTGGGCTTATTTAGAATCGTTAGAACGAAGGCTTCTACACTGCACAAAGAATTTATATGGCGCCACCTAGTATTGCGTATAAAAGATCTTCTACAGCCACAAGGAACTCGTAGACACAAGAAGCAAACGATAGGTTCGTAGAAATATATAATTATAGGGACTAGACTTCATTCACAACGCACATAGAAATACATAGACACAAAAATATAATACGGTTTCGAGAAATGCACAATATTCAGTTACAAAATAATAATAAATCAATCATAAAAATTAGTTACCAGCGAAGAAAGGAAGACAAGATGGTCTCTGAATTGATAACAGTTGCTGGACGTGCTTACGATAAACCAGATAACAGTATTATCTTGTGTGGTGTCCTTGACAACAAAAGGGGCTCCAACGTAGATTTAAATTCCGACTCTGGCGACCTTCACTAATAACATACAGACCCAGCTTTGTTATGTTAAGTAATTTTTGGATTATTATCCATACGCTAGCATAGCAACCATTAAGAAAGACCCACAGGAGACAGCGAAAAACAAAAAAAGGTGTCTGCAATTGATAGAAAATTGTGATAGCAAATACTTTATTTAAAAAAAGTAAAAGTGTACTCACACACCAACAGGAAGTGAAAACTTATTCGCTTGTTGTACAAGCTGCTTTTACTTAAGTTTATACTAAATAATTAATACATGTGTAACTGTTCGAATTTTAGATGATATTCATGCAGCATCTTTAACAGACGGGTCACAAAATAAACCGGATAATCAGGAGATTATTCGATCCGGCGCTATCAAGATAATAAAAGTCTCTAGAAAAAATTTTAACCCAAAATTGGAAAAGTTTCGTCCTCATCGCATAAGTGTAAACACAGTTGTCTGTACTCTAGGAAAATCTTGAGTTACAAATCAATTTTTAATTACGAATTTTTGTTTGTTCGTAAATAATACCGCCACAGAAGTAACTCAAATTCTACAAATAGGACCCAAATACAACATCTTGGATCACAATACAACAATTCCAATTAATAATTTCATTACAAATATTGAAAACAAAATTATGCATTTTGACGATAATCAACAAAACACAATTAGAAAAAAAAATTAGTAATATATTAACGAATTTCAAAAATTCTAATAAAAATAAATACCTTCCTCTAACAGAACACTCTAAAACTCTAATCTCAACAAAATTGAAAATACAAAAATGTTCTTAAAAATAACAAAAATTTGTTAATATTAGAAGCTGATAAAACACAAAAACAATCATGCAAAAATCTGAATACAATAATAAAATTAAATAAAAATATTACATATAAAAAATTTAAAAAGATCCTACTTTATCTGTCAAAAAAAATAATAATGATCTAATTAAAAATTATTAAATGTTAACGCAATAGACACAAATACATATAAAAAACGAATTTCTAATAATGGAAGTTTTCCAAAAATTTATGGATTACCAAATTACATAAAACAGATATCCCATTAAGACCTATTGTAGCATCATATAATAACCCAACAAATAAATTATCAAAATATACCTCTAACATATTAAAAAATATTACAACCAAAAACGAAAATAATTAAAAAATTCAAATTATAAACAATATAACTATACCACCAAATTTCACAATTCTATAAATGTAGTTTCATTACACACAAATATACCATTAGTATTAGCAATTGAATTTATAAATTTTTATTGGAACAAAATTTTAAAAACAAACTAAAATTACTAAAAAGAGTTAAGAGAAATAATAACATTTATACTTAAATCATATTATTTTATATATAATAATCAAATTTTCTCACAAACATTTTGTGTCGTCATTTGTTATCCTTTATCAAGTACCATATCAGACCTTGTTCTAGAAAAAATTAAAATAGATAACCTTAAAAATAATAAATATTTTATTAAATAAAAGATACGTCGAAGATATAATAATTATAGCTCTTCAAAACCCAAATTAATACAATTCAAACAAATTTTAATAACTGCAATCTAAGATTGCAATTTGCAATAGAATTAGTAGATAAAAATAAAGAAATAAATTTCCTAGATCTAACCTTACAAATGAATAAAAATAACAAATTAGAAACTAACTGGTACAGAAAAAATAATAAAACTTAACGTATTTTATATTTTAATTCTTATACATCTAAGTCATTGTAATTAATTCCTTAGTTGATAGATCAATAATATTATCAAAACCTAAACATCATAAATCAAGTAAAATGTGTGTCTTGCGACATCTCGTGTAAACATTGACACGTATGAATAGTATAAACTAAGAAAAAATTTAAATCAATCAAATTTAAATAAAATAAAAAACATGCTTTTAAAATATAACTACTTTAAAACCTCTGTCAATAAATATATAAATAAAAAATTTAACAAAACTATATACAACAAAAATAATAACAATAATAATAATATTAATGCTTTTAATATCTCCTTACAACCTAAATACTTCGTACATACCTAAATTATCTAAAAAATTGAATAGAGTTTAAAAAAGTATAACATACAAACTTAGTACAATAATCATACCACTATAAAAAACTATTTTTAGTAAACTAAAGGTTAAACTTATATATTGAAAACTATAAAGTAAAATTCCAAATTTCTCCTACAATTTGCACATTAATGCATACCTTTGGAAACATTGTTAGAAAGCTTAGACAATTCTTCATCATTTTGGTCTAAGGTTGATTGGCGTACCGACCTTAATAAGAGTGCGGGAAGCTATTGAAAGTGTAATCATTTAAATCGCTGTTATTTTTAAACAACTTTAACTGTCGTATTCAATTAGTACGCGATAGTTCATAATAAAATTTGTAATCATACCAATTTTTTTGATTTTATTTAGAAAAATTGAATCGTACAGTATAACTATAACATTATAATCGGAAAGTAGATTAAATTTGCAAGAAAAACCTAAAAACCTTAACTCGATATCTTTGCTCGTTGCAGAGTTATTGCCAAAAAAATTAATTTTTAACACTGCAATACCAGTTTTTTTTATTTTATCCAGAAAAATTAAATCATACGGTATAATTATGACATCATAAGCGGAAAGTAGATTAAATTTGTAACAAAAAACGTAAGTAACGCAATTTGATATCTTTTTTCGTTCCAGAGTTATGGCGAAAAAAAAACTATATAACCGTTTAATTTAATAGAACGATAAAAAATCATGTACAACTGTTAAAAAACAAGTAAAATTCAATAAATGTTCAAATTGGTGGCCGTTTTGTAAAATACAACTATTAGTTCTTCTTCTCGTACGTTTATAACAGCATAGAAAACTTCTAAGGCATAATTATAATGTGGTGTGTTTTAAAATATAAACTAATTAGCTGCGGAAAAAAGCCGGCTCATTTTCATGAAGCTAAATAAATTGAAATAATTGTCAATTTACTTAATTTTGATGGATGTTGTGTTGTGTCAAAATTTTTTTCTTTATTAGTTTGGGGTTTCATTTTGTCTAATCAGAAATTAGTGCTATCCTTCAAAAATGTCGTATACCAATACCGAGGCTTACGACATGCATGCCGTGTATTTTGAATGTTTTCAATATGCAGCTATTGCGGTACGAGAATACGCAATCAGATATCCTGATCGAAAGGACTACACTAGAAAAGTATTTCGGCGAATGGCAACACGTTTAAGACAAACAGGAAGTGTACAACCTATTCCAGTTCCTATCAGAAGACTCCCTATAAGAAATAAAGACAATAGCATTAATGTTCTTGGGTACGTAGAAGCGGAGCTCAAGTGAGCATAAGGGAGATTTCCACAGAACTAGGTGTAAATGTTGTTTTTGTGTTCAGAATTTTAAGGGATTTTAAGCTGCATCCCTATCATCTAGTTTTACACCAGGCTTTATCAGACACTGATTTTGACAGGCGGTTTGACTATTGCTATTGTCTGAGAGACATGTGTAGTGAAAATCTTCGATTCCTTTCTAAAGTTTTATGGACCGATAAGGCTACTTTTAGTAGTTGCGGCAGAGTTAATTTGCACAATATGCAGTACTAGTCGCAAACAAATCCTCATTTGATGCACGAAGTGGCTCACGAAAACAGATGGAGTGTAAATTTGTGGTGTGGTGTTTTAAGTGACATAATTATCGGACCATTTGTTTTTGATGGACACCTAAATGGTGAATCTTATTTAAACTTTTTACAAAATGACTTGCCCAATCTGTTAGAAGACATTCCATTTGAGGTGAGAGCATCCATGTGGTATCAACATGATGGATGCCCTTTACACTATTCCCGAAGAGTTCTAGATTTCTTAAATGTTAGATACCCAAATCGCTGGATCAGAAGGGGTAGTTTGTTTCCGTGGCTACTTTGATCCCCAAATTTAACTGTATTAGATTTTTACTTGTGGGAAAGAATCAAAGATATTGTTTGCGAAACGAGACCAACCAAGAGGACATGAGTTACCGAATTGAAATTGCAATAAATTCAGTTCCACGAGGCGAAATCGATACAGCTGTTTCCAGTACGAGAAGAAGAGTTAATAGTTGTATTTTACTAAACGACCGTCAATTTGAACATTTATTGATTTTCACTTGTTTTTTTAACACTCTGGAACGAATAAAGATATCAAATTGCGTTACTTATGTTTTTTTGTTACAAATTTGATCTACTTTCCGCTTATGATGACATGATTATACCGTATAATTTAATTTCTCTGGATAAAATCAAAAAACTGGAATTGCAGTGTTAAAAATAAATTTTTTTGGCAATATCTCTGCAACGTGCAAAGATATTGAGTTGAGGTTTTTAGGTTTTTTTGAAAATTTAATCTACTTTACGATTTTAATGTCATAATTATACCGTATGATTTAATTTTTCTGAATAAAATCAAAAAAACTGGTATTATTACAAATTGCGCCCTCTAACAATTTTATTATGAACTATCGCGTACCAATAAATACGACAATTAAAAGTACTTACCTTTCTCTTCTAAACAAGCCTAAGTTTACTAAAATTGGATAAGTCGTTTAAAAATAACAGCAATTTAAATTATTAAACTTTCATTAGTTTCCCCCACTCTTATTAAGGTCGGTACGTCAATGAGCCTTAAACCAAAATGATAAAGAATTGTCTAAGCGTTCTAACGATGTTACCAAAGGTGTGCATTAATGTGAAAATTTTCGGAGAAATTTAGAATTTTATTTTTTAATTTTAAATTGCGCCCCTTTGCGATGAATTACGGAACTTAAAAATAATTTTCAGTATTTTCTTGTGGCCACTTTTATCATGAATTTTTTTTTTCTCCTATTTTTTATGTTCACTAGTTTCTGAGATATGGCCGGTGGCCAGCCTTAATGAAACATATAGGACAAACCAAACTATTCTAGAAAAAAAGAACTATAACATATGAGCTCTCTTAGAAATGGTTCACACAAAATTCAGTAAATTATAAGACCGATATAGAAAAGCTTAATCTCACATACCTAACCTATTAAATTAAATTAATATAAAACGTGTTATTTTTTTTCATAGATACATAAAACTTTTAAAAACTATTAACCATATTACTTAAATTAACAACTCTTACTTAAAAATTTTAGATTCAACAACAACAATTGGACTCAATGAAAAATGTTTTGATTCTTAACCAATCTGAAGTTTATTGTTTAAGTGGCCTTATTCTACCAACGTTTTCATTTTGTCTTTATTATTTTTTGTATTTATTACACTTCTGTATAAGAAAATGTGTATTTAAAAAATCGTAATATTAATCCATACTATCGTATAATTTTATGTAAAGGTGCGAATGAAATTTTTCTTTCGCTTACCTATTATTTGCAATTTGTTTTAATTTTAAATTTATAACTTGATAAAGCTAAATAAGTCCTTGCGAAACGTCGTTATTTTAATTAATTTATAAGTAAAAAATTTTAAAAAATGTTTTATCGATTTTTTTTAAATTTATTTTGTTGTTTAATTTTCACGAAATCAAAATCTATAAAAACACAAATACTAACCTTTTACATAAAAATTGTTAATGATAATAGCACCGATAAATATTAAATTATTTTAATTTCCGTAATAACAAAAATAAAACGGAAACTAAAATTATTGATTTAAAAAATGTTTAATATGGTTAGTTAAGTATTATTCTTATGCAATAGGTTGTCAAAACACTTTTTGTATTACTCAGTAGTTTTTATTCTATTGTGTTTAATACTTTAAAAAATAAACTCAAACTAATGTTCTGTCTTTCCATTTGTCATATAAATCAAAGAACAAAGTTTATTTCCAAGTATGACAAGCACGTGTCATAAACCACCCGACAATTGTCTACATAACTTTCAACACGAATTGCATCAAGAGGAAACTCAATGAATCCAATATCGTTCTGAATAGATGTGGTTATTTTTTAAAATTACCACTATTGAAAAATTATAGACTCAGTAAATTCATATTGGGTTTGCATAAAAAAAACTATAGTGTTATTCGTTAATATTTAATAAGTGACTGATAAATTGAAATTCCAGATAGAGTAAAATGGCATATTTAACTGTTTTTATGGTACTTTGCAGTTAATAATAAATTGTCATCTAATTTTACATCGTCTAACTTATTTTATCAAAAGTGTGTATATGTTCGCACTTTCTATACGCTCTTAGACCTTTATTTCATCTTTCGAACAGATTTTATTGTGTCACTGCACATTTTTGATACATTTGTGTAGTAAATTTGATCAAATAAAAACTTGTATTAAGTTTTAAGTTTTGTCTGATTACGAGGATATATTGAAAAATTCTTAGCCTACTATAGAACTAAACAAAATTTCAATGTCAAAATATTTTATTACTCAACATATTCTCCTCTTAATTGGATACATTTATTACAGCGCACCTGCAACGTCTCTAGACCTTTCAAAAAAATGTTTTTCTTGCTTTGCAAACCAGACCTCCACAGCTTCTATTACCTCCTTGTTGGAAGAAAATGTACGACCTTTTAAACTTTTTTTCAGTTGAGAAAAGAGGTGATAGTCGGACGGAGCCAAATCGGGTGAATAAGGGGGTGTTCTAGTAATTCAAACCCTAAATCACGATTTTTTTGCATGGCAACATGAGATTTGTGTGCAGGGGCGTTGTCCTGCAAAAACAAAACACCTTTGGATAGCTTTCCGCGTCTTTTCTCTATAATATTTTCCCGTAGAGTGGTCAGTAATGTCGAATAGTAATCTCCAGTTATTGTTCTACCCTTATCCAAAAAATCAATCATGATTACACCATGGCAATCCCAAAAAACTGAAGCAAGAACTTTTCCAGCAGATTTTTGGACACGAAACTTCTTAGGTCTTGGAGAACCAGAGTGTCGCCATTCCATCGATTGTTGCTTTGTTTCTGGATCGTAGAAATGTACCCAAGTCTCATCCATAGTAACAATTTGGTTTAAGAAGTCTACATCGTTTTCAAATCGAGCACAGATCGAACGCGATGCTTCTACCCTTGCACGCTTTTGGTCAACATTCAAACATTTGGGGATCCATTTTGCAGCAATTTTTCTCATGTCCAAATTGACGTGAACCATATGATGAACGCGTTTGTATGAAATATTCAGTGCTTCAGATATCCGTTTTAGCCCAATTCGACGGTCTGATAAAATCATGTCATGAACTGCATCGATATTTTTGGGGACTGACACAGAAACTGGCCTTCCCGATCGGTCATCATCTTCAATGGAAAATTTACCTCTTTTGAAGCTTGCATTCCAATTTTTGACGGTCACATACAAAGGACATTGATCACCAATGGTATTAAGCATATCTTCGTAAATCTGCTTACCTCTTAACCCTTTTAAATACAGGTACTTGATGATGGCTCGATACTCCAATTTTTCGATTTTCACAATTTCGGTGGACATCTTTTTCATTTAATTTATTGCGTAACTCTGGTTTACTTTTTGACGTCAAACTTTACACTGACACTTCTAATAAGTTATTGTTCGTTGCTATGGTAACGCAATATTTTGTTTATGCAAGGAACTGGTCTAGGCTAACTAGATATCAATACATCCTCCTAAATCTTTACAAAAAAACTTATTCTTATGCAAAATCATAAATAAAACAACAGTCGGTTTATGCACGTCACCCCAATACAAATGTATCCATTTTAAGATAATAAAATATTGGAAAAAATACTGTTCCAACAGTATAATATTTTATGTGAAATTAAAGCTATTTAAGGGCAAAGTAAATATAAAATTGTCAACATTTTAACGTGTTCTTTTAATTAATTCTAAATAGAGTTTAGCAATCACTTACTAAACACATAATTAATTTTATTAAGTTTATTATTACAAAACACGCGCATTATAATCTGGTTTACGGTATAGATCGGAGCGACGTTTTGTATTCAAAAGGCGAATACATCATCAGGTTATAATTTCATTTCATAACAAACATATTGCAAATTACATCTGTTTAAAAAAACAAATAGAAACTATATACATATATTATTAAATTCAAAACTAATGCAAATCTTTTTCTGGCAAAATTTGAGCACAATTTAGCAACATATTTTATTAAAGAAATAAAGTGTTTAAAGTGTTTTTTAATAAAAAAAGATAGTTAAAAATTTTATAATGATTTAAACTAACAAATCCGGGTTCAATCCCGATTGTCCCAATTTTCTTTTATTAATAAAATTATAATCAATTTTATTATTGATACAATTTTATTAAATAAGTTTAATCTATTTTCAAATGTTAAATTTACTTTACATAATTGTATTTATAATTATAATAATATATTAATACAAAAAATACTGCAATCGGAATCGAACCCTAGTTACAAAGTGCAAAAAAATTACTAGACCACAAATTAATCGGTTCGTCTGCGAATTAATAGAATTTCACAAAAAATAATTTATTTTACAGATTTTGTAGTAAACGACATTTTGAATATTTATTACTAATCACATCAATTTGTTTTACTTTATCTATTCAACATAATATATTTTGTTATATTGTGTTCTAATTGTGCGAGAAAAAAGATATAGGTTAATTTTTAATTTAACATAGTAAATGTTGAAATTAAACTTATGTGTTATATTTATTTTAACACAATCATACTAAAAATAGTGTGACATGCTGTAAAATTTTGTATTGAAATTAGAACAAACTGAGATTAAATGACTATCGTGACGAACGTATTGGTTTGTTTGATGATTCTCTCTCATTAAATATAAAAAATTGAACAAGATTTAGCATAATGTCACACGTTTCTTTAGAGAGAGTTTGACATAGTTTCAAATATAGCTGGATGTTTTAAAAATTATTTGTGCTTGTTGGTCGTTGTATTCTTATTTTTAAGATATAAGAATACATTTCTTTCTTTTACTGGAATGTCAAAATTTTTATCTCTTCCTTGCACAGGTTTTTGTCTGGTAATTACAATTACAATGCAAATTTTAATTCAAATTTCATTCCTCATTATTTATTTATTTGTATGGTACATTTTTAATATTGTATTGTAATGTATGTGTTATGTATAGTGCTCCAGAAGATCGGTATAAACCTGTATAGTGTGGTCACGAAACCGTGTGTAATTGTGGATTGGTTCGTTTTAGCAAAGCATTTGCTTCAAGCATTAAGAAAACCACTAGAACCTAAAGATGTCAATCTTTACTCACCTTAGTATAATTATATTTAATAATATTAATTAAGTGTGAAACATTATAGAAGGTAAATAAGAACATAAAATATAAGATAATAAACTAAGTACTTTGCATAAATGACAATTAAAATACGGTTTTATTAATAATTTTAATTAGAATGTTAGCATATCTTGTGATTTATACATACCGTATGTCCCGGATAATCTGAAGCATTCTGATTAACATTCGAAATTAGAAAAGTTTGATTTATATGTCCCCAAAGTGTTTTTATGATATTTTCTCTATCAGAACACTTATCAATGTCTACTAGAAGCTGTTTTGCGTTATAATTTTTAAAATTTAATCAAACATATTAAAAATATTTAAAAAATATTTAATATTTTAAAAGTATGTACAAGAGTTCAAATCTCAGTCAAATTTCTTTTTTTAGTTGTATTATTATTCTAAACAAACAGCGTTTAATTTCTACCGGTAAAGAGGCACAAGCTTTAATTTTTTTTTACTTGAACTGACAATGAATTTATTAGAATATTCACATTATGATTTAATTTAATTGTTTAATAGAGAATTTTTCAATATCGTAATATCTTCCGTTTGATTTTATAATATCCAAAACCTCTCTAATAAATTGAATATTATATTAATAAATCCATTGCCAGTTCAAGTAAAGAAAGTAAAACTTTTAATAATGTCTCTATACCAATAGAAATTAAACACTGTATTAATAATACAACTAAAAAGAGAAAAAAGATTGGGATTTGAACTCTCGTACGTTTTAAAATATCGAGAAATCTTTTTTTCAAATATTTTTAATATGTTTGGTTAAATTTTTAGAAATTATTACGAAAAACGTTTTATAATTAACACTGTTAAGCGTTCGGATAGTAAAATATCCTGAAAACACTTTGGTGACATATAAATCGGATTTTTCAAATTCTCCATGTCAAACAAAATGCATCAGATTTTCCGTGACACGCGGTATAGTAATAATCCCTTAAGTATTGCATAACATTTGTATAATTTTTATAATGATGACCTGCAAAGAGATTTCTGAGAAAGACATAACAGTACATCAAACTTGTTTCAAAGTCAACTGTACCTTCTAACACTAATATTGTTTGATATAGTAAATTGCCGCCCCGCCCCTTTAATTTTTGACGGGATTAGTTTTTTTAAAGAAAATTCTACAGAAAGTTCAATTGGAAAACAAACAACAATTACCTTTTCAGACTTTTTTTCCCTAAAAGTTTCAGTTTGTTCAAACTATTGATTAAGTTTCATAAAATTAGTGATATGGTAAAACCGTATTTATAAATTGAGAGAAAATTAAATTATAGCAAATAAAATGATTTATGTTATTGAAGACAAAAATTCTTACTATAGTAAGACTCACAAAGCAAAATAAAATCACGTTTTGATCCGGCACTGTGCAAGTGAAAACCCATATCTACACAAAAATATAATAGCAAAACAAAACACTCCGGCAACATTAATAAGAATGATATTCAGGATGTTTCTTAATATATGCTCAGAGTTTCAGGATATGGTAGCTCGTCCAAAAATTTGAGAAACAGTTTTATTAACTTACCCTCTATAATGCATCGTTTTCGAGATATAGGGTTTTGCAAATATCTTCGGAACGATTAATCGTACTGAAAACAGCTTTTGTAAGCTGTAACGGTTGAAGTTTACAAAGAACACAATAATATTGGGCTCGAAATAGCGCACTAAATGCGTAGAAGATCCCGTATTTATTAGCATCAACACAGCAGTGTCCGGCTGAGTCGGTGAGATGGGAAGGTTCTTGAGAGAACTGAAAGAAGTAACTGCTGCGTAACGAAGCACCACCTGCTGGGTAACAGAGAAAAATAAAACCGACCGACAGGAATTCAATAGGTTTTACTTAAGGTCTACTACGCTAAAACAAACACAAATTAGAGAGACAAATAGACATGTAAATGTAGCAAATACAACTTAAAATACTAGAAGAATATGTGAGAATTAAGAGATTCTGTCGCATAAAACTTACAGGCGTTAGCAACAACAAATTAATTAAAGCTCGCAATCAAAATTCAGTTAAGCTTTTGTTTGTGACACTCCAAATTAAAATTAGTGTTCCAATTAAAGATTGGTGATTAAGAAAACTCTACTACTCTACTACGCTACAACAAACACAAATCAAAGAGAGAGAAAAGACATATAAATAAAGCAAATACAATTTAAAATATTCAAAAAATCTGGGAGAAATGAGAGATTCTATCGTATTTTAGTTTTTGTTTATTAACCCCAAATTAAAAATATAGTACCAATTTAAGATTGGTGATTAAAGAAACTCGACGTACACACGTCACTTACACACGGTGACTTAAAAACTAGTATTACACTCGTTCTAATACGGAATGTAGCTTCCGCCAATTTCAAAATCCTTTTGTTTTAGCTTCCCCACATAAATAACAACGCCTCAACTCTGAGGGAGTTAGTGCCAACAACACCGAGCGTCGGTGGATGGAGACTACCCCAAATAACAATTTGCCTAATCGCTAGAAATACAACCCCTTGGTGTCACGTGTACTTGCGTTTCAAACGCATGCAAAATGAAAAAGTTTCTTAAAACAATAACTTAGCTGTGTACTAATGCATGTAGTTCTGATAAGGAAGGTCTTTGCTAACGACAGTTAGTTGACAGCTACTCGAAGATCAGTAGAATTGTACTGAGGAAGAGGAGACGACACAGCTCTGGGAGCAGATCGTTGCCTTCGTAATAGCAGGAACGCCGCGTGCGCGACCCACAACCACTGGAGTATAATCGGCCATGCAAGTAGAAGATAAGGTCGAGATACGTGCTAAAATATACGTCGTAATTAGCAATTAACACAACCAATAAACTAACCAAAGAAATTGCAAAAAAGGCCACTTACGACGTAATCGGTCGGGTTTATATTTTCACACTAATTTATTGTGCAATTATTGAAGCCACTTTGAAATTTCACATGTAATTTTTAGCTTCGTGAAGCACCGCCAATCGCCCAAAAGGAAGAGAGAGTCCCAAAATGTCTGCCCGTCGTTTTGATTTAAAATTTTGAAAATACCGATCCACCAATAGGAAAATGCGTTGCATGAGCGGTAAACTTGATTTTCGTCGCAACGCGCAACTTGAGTATTTTGGACAGTAACAAAGCATTTCCTACTCATAATAGGCTTCAGCTTTTTATCATTTTTAATTTTTTTTTAAGTTTTGCAATTATGAAGTGAATGTTAACGTTTAATTAGTAGAAAAATTTAATTCATTTCAAAAAATTGACCATGTTTTTCAACAAGTTAATTTTTCTCGAAAACGGTTAGTTTAGAGCTGTTACCAAGAGCACCTTTCTTGGGTAGAAAACATTGGCGGTTTAAGTGGGCCCCTCAAAACTGTACTTTTTCCAGTAGCGTAGAAGTTGTAGAGAAAAACACCCAATACCCCTTCAAAATCTTTACCAATCATGAATTAAAAAAACACATTGCTTATTATGAGTAAAAAATGCTTACAAAGCTGTTTTATTTTACAATAAACGGTTCCAGAGATATTTAAAAAAACCAGATTTTTTTTTCAATTTCAAAACTTTCTATCTCGAAAATAGTGCATTTTAGAGGGTAGGTTACCTACGCATATATTATGAAACACCCTGTAAATTTTCTGTGGTGTAAAGCAGTGATTCAAATACTGATCACCAATAGCAAATTAGCCCTAACCTGTGCAAGTGATTATACAAATTCGTAGGTTGCTGGTTGTCACTATAGTTTAAAGTACAGCGTCAAAACAATTTGGAGATTCTAAATACTGTTTATAATAGTAGTTAAATTCATTAAAAAACAGCTTAGGTCATGATACGACAAAGGGACCTCATTTTCAAACTCTCGCAATTCGTTGATTTGAAATAGAACAGCAAGTTATCACTTCAAGAGGCAAAAATGATGCAGATTGAGTAAAATTTTTATAGCTTATAAGAAGCAGATCACTTTTTTATCAGAAGTTGCACTAACAGAATGTAAAAGCATTTGATTAAATACCTGGCTATCAATTGATCAATGATTTTACAGATTACCTAGTAACAATTTGTAATTGGACAAATTGTTTTTTTCTAAAGTGAAATTGACAAAGCACGAAACACCTATAAATATTAAATAAAACTTTTTCTCTTTTGCAAAATTTTATTGATAAAGTTACTAACGCCGTTAATTTACTTTATCACCCAAATGTGAATTGGTTACCTGTGACGACGTCAATGTATATTGTACTAAAGATTACTACGAATTTAGAAAATGATTTTCATTATTTCATTTTAATTTGAAAAACGTTGTATTCGGGTCAACAAGAGTTACGGAGACTTTGGCAACTACTATCCATATCTATACCAATATCAATAACCTAATGACTTGTGAAATTGTTGATAATGTAATCTTCGAATATCGGACATAACTATTTGCTTTTCATGGAAATTCCTCTGCACAGGTAAATAATCTTACAAATGTCTACTTGGTTGCTATAATAATAAAAAAACATTGATAATGTTGAATTAGATTTAGATAACAAAAATAGGTACAGGGTGTTTCCAACCTCTCGGCTCAAAATTGTTTATATGTATGATAGTTGACAACAAACTGAAAATTTTGATATAAGGAAACTATGACCTGAAACGCACAGTTCATATTTTATTCCAAAAACGTACACTTTATAAAATTTCTTTTAGTTATTGCTATAACAATATACATTCCATAGAGAGACATTACCGCAACATAACAAAACTAGTGTTTGATGAAAATGTAAGCAGCTCACACGAACTATGAATTTCCGACCATTTACTTCCTTGCTTTTAATTGTATGTTTCCTTATATTAAAATATTCAATTTGGTGTATTGAATTTTGAATCTAGATGTTAGAGACACTCTGTATAATCACTGCAATCCAAATGTTGCATTTAATTATTTTCATGATATATTTTTCCAACATTTTAGTGTAAATTTCTATTAACAAAAACACCACTGACATTGTCGTTCGCCTCAATTGTGTTTTAACTAACGAACCAACAAATGTTTTTGATATGTAAATAGTAAATAAAATATCTAGTACCGATTCAAACGTAATTAGTAGTAGGTATACTAAATGCATTGCATTTATGAGAATTTTTTAACTTTTGTCTTTTAACAGAATATGAGTAAGAGATCGTACGGTCCTGATGGCATTCCTGTGTTCATTGCCAGAATTTTTTTTTTATTTTATTGTCCTACAGTTAACTTATCGGGTTAATTTATCTTTAGTAATGGATCTTTTTCTGAAAAGTTAAAGATTGGTAAAATTGTTTGTTGTGGTAGATTCACCAGTTCAGCAATTTACGTATTTTTAGCACCTAGTTTTCAGAACGACAAATAACGGTAAATGTCCCTTTGGAATATTTACCGTTTTCAACAGAGTCAATATAAAAAAATTACAATCCAAACTATTTAACTATGAGCTTACTGGTCGGGCCTTTGATTGGATAAAGTCGTACTTAATTGAAAGATTCTAATATGTTACTATTGACTATCAAAGCAATCACAGTAGAGAAATTACAAAAACTTTGAGAAACGTACCCCAAGGTTTAATTCTCAACCTAGTTCTATTCATTCTCTATATCAATAATATTAATTTATTAAATTTATAAACTGATTTCAAAAGCCTGGCTGCTAAATTAAAGATAATTCCTTTCTTAATAAAGAATCTAAGTATCATAGAAAAAGTTTCTGGTACTGAGAGCTGTAAACCAATTTTCACAAAGTTAAATTTACTTACTTTGTTATCTGGGTACTTATACAAACTATGCCTACCCGTTTTCAGAACAAAAATTATTTTATTTTGAATAAGAATGAATACAACATGACACCCGCACCAAGGAAAACTTTCACGTTCCTACCAATAAATACGTCGAAACTTATAAAGCTCCAAACAGTTTAGGTCTAATAGCATTAAACAAACTTTCAAAAAACATCAAAACCTGTAAATATTTAGTAAAATTAAAAATATTGTTGAAAATTGTTTATATCTAAATGTCTTTACTCTGTCAATAATTTTGTTTGTTAATTTACTTTTTACTTACATTTATATGTGATATTATATTGACATTTTTATACATATGTTTTGCTTATTGATTGTTAAACGAAATGGGCGTTTTATATAGGTATTTATTAGTTATAATAATACACATGATATGTAACCAATCCTTCTTTGTTGATAAATAAATCATTATCATTGTAGGTATCAAGTATATTATGATGATGTGAGGGTGAATTCTTTACCGAAATTAATTTAAAATTTTAATGTTAACTTTTACCTTCAAATCACATAACTAATTTTAGTTCTATTCTCTCAGGGGTTCCTATTTTACCGAGTAAAACTTTGTATGTGCTTAGTTTAACTTTTAATTTCTAAAATAATAATTCCTTGCACTTTACCAGGAATAATAATTGTTTATCTTCTTTTAGCAATATCACTCTGAACTAATTCTCACAATGTTATCATAAGATTAAAACCACACAGTAACCTTCAAATAAAATTCGCTTTTAAATTTTACAACCACCTGGTTCTCTCATAGCGCAATCTCAGTTTCTTAGAGGTAGTTTGGGGCAGAGAACTTAATTTTGTTTAAGTTCGATAAACACCTTATCGTGTACGTATTGCAATATAAATTTGATTTAATTATTTAAACGTTTAATTTAATTTGGTGCACTCGTATTAATTTAATTAACGTTTATGTGTTTCTTTGCGGGGGACTTGTTTAATTTTTGCGTCACTTCAAATTTTATTATTTTTATCACTCGATTTTATTTGTAACGTCATATATATCCTTCTCTTTCTAATTTTATAAAATTGTTCCGTTGTTATTCTATACGGTTTGATATGGAAAAGAGATTGGCGTCGGTTTGCCCCCATATTTATCAATTTTTATTCTAAGGCCTACTATTTAGTCATATTAAATTCAAATTTTAACCAAGTTTTCCATCTTATTGTACCACCATCTACTGGTACTTTTCTATGCTTATTCTGGCTAGTTTTCTGCAATTTTGTTATTAATTTTTCGGAGTTAATTGGTTTATGTTAATTAATTAGGGAAACGTTCTGTCATTCTACCATTTGCATTTTGCATGAATTTTCTGCGTTATATAAATATCAGGTGTTGAATTTTCTCATTGAATTATTGTTATTATTTTGAGTAAAGCATTCTAGCATAGTTCTTCATAGTTTTCGTAAGCCATTTTGTACTTTTCAGAGGGTTGAAGAATGAAAATGTGGTAATGTAATTAGAGGCAGCATACATACATGACATTCGTCATAAAATTAAAACAAAATGTCTTTAGTAACTACGATAATTTTATTTGATATTGGAAAATATTAGTTTTGACTAAATTTGGGTATGATTGACTCTACATGATATATATCGTCGTAAAGAAAAAAAATAACTCTATCAAAATAAATCACAGTCAACTATAGTTTCTATTAAAGAAAAAAGAATTATTTCATAACTCGTAAACAAATGTAGATATTTAAAATGTGTCAACAGCATTCAACTCCTCTTAAAAAAGTGTCTAAAGAAAGCATTACTAGTTTTTTTCTAACTTAATAAACATGATATAGACACTTTTCAAAATATAGAAAAATCGACCGTTTGGTTGTAACTCAAAAACAAAACACCATAACCGATTCTAGTATTCACCAATAAGTTTATCTCAAAAAAACACCAACATGTATTTTTCCATGTCTCTTATGGTTACCGAGATACTCTATACAAACGTCGAAATTTGCCCACCCTGTACAAACTACGCAATCTCCTTCTATCCTTTTTCCCATTTTCTGATCCTAAAGTCCTACCTCCACAAGAGACACTTTCTGGTAAAAGTTGAGTCTGAACACTTTAAAGTCTTTCCAAAAAATGCTGGACACCTCAATGCAGTATACTCGGACCTCTGCTGTACCTGATCTGCACTGCTGACCTAGAAACTGCAACCTTTGTGAATGACATGCTATTATAGCGTCGGACAGCAATCTCCTCACTGCTTCACAAAAAATGCAGACTAATCTTACTTTAATTGAAAGTTGGGTAAAAAAGTAGAGAATCAAAGTCAACAAATCCAACAATTAAACAAATCCCAGCTAACTTAAGAACAAGATGGGAAGTACCTTGGGCTTCACCTTGACAGAAAATTAACTTATCGAAAGCATATTTTCATTAAGCGAAAGCAACAGAAATGTATTGGATGCTATGACGGATATCCAAACTTAGTCTGGAAAATAAACTAATAGTGTATAAAGTAATATTAAAACCAGTATGGACTTATGGTACTCAGTTGTAGGGTACAGCTTCAAATTCCAACATCGAAATTCTGAAGAGTTTCCAATCTAAAGTACTGCGTATCAAAACAAACGCACAATGGTTTATTCCCAATACTGTTATCGGAAGAAATCTTAAGACTTCGACAGTCAAGGAAAAAATACAACGTTACATAATTAATGCGCCTAAACAACAAACGGCTGAAAAGATTTGTGCCAAATAATCTAGTGAATAGGTTTTAAACTATTACGTAAATAGTATAGTTAAGTTAGTTTATAAGCAGCTTTAAGCTTAAACTTATCTCAAGTTTTAAGCAATGAACCTGAACATAAAACTGTTCCGATACTTTCTAAGCTTTACTCGTCTTTCGTTTCAAGCACACTGAATAAAATTTTTGCAAACAAATATTTAAGGGATATGCTTATCGGCACAAATAAACACTTTAGTTTCAATTTATAATTTTTTTTATCAATTTAAATATCAAATCATTCAAAATGAACAATTTTAAATGAACATTTAAAAGTTTGCAAAAAATTTTAATTTTTTTAATAAACCTTTCAAGTATCGTCTTTATATCTTAATATTTGTGAAGTATGTTGACATTGATTTTAATCTACTATAAGTATTACTAAATAAACAGTCCAGATTATACTTGAACAACAAAATGTCCACTGAATAATTTCAAGTACGAATTCGATTTAGTTCTTAATGACCCCGATGTAGAACACGAGAGCAGTTAAAAACCCACTTATTTAGACCAAGTATTTATTGGTGTTCCCTGTGGGTAATTTTAACAATAATAAATATAAAGAGAAAATCCCTTAAGATCAAGTGTTGGCACGATAATACTATCTCTCACTTTACAGGTTGCAGTAAATCTATTTATAACTGAAATTGAATTTTCACGTATGTTTAACGTTGGACGCCGGAGATTAAATCTCTGCAATTATAACCAATTAATCTCGTGCACAAGAATCTATCGGTGTATTGGTAATACGCGTTTCTCTTTATAAACCAATATTATCTCCGTTTTGCTCTTTCTTTACGTTTTTATTGTTCGGTTCAAATTGAAACGCGAACGCTGCTCGTAGCAGTAATACTCATTTCCTTAACATATTAAGTAGAAATTCGTGTTGATTCCAAATTAAATAAAGGAACACTTTATTGACAGTTAAAACGTCCTTGTACGAGAAGAAAAAATCAAAAAAATAAATACGTTTCGCAGTGTGTTTTCTCGTCGTCCTTTAAAATTCTTATTAGATATACGAATAAAAAGTGTCAGAAAATGGATTTTCATTTTTGTAAATCTAATATAGCATATGAAAACCTTGTATTGACGAATTCTGTATTCCATATTGTATTTTCCGAAAATTTGACTCATATGTCATATGAAGTTTTACAAAAAAGGTCTCGCGGTAACATAGGCCATGATTGTCTTTATCGACACTCATAACTCTAATATTTTACCATTAAAATATAAAATCTTTGGGAAAGAAAGCGTTTCAACCTCTCTGTATTCAATTCACTCCATTTACGGAAAGAAAGGTTGGTACATATGGACGGGTCAAGCGTTTGAATGACGTAGTGTTCCTTCTTATCCCACCTTACCATGTCAACGCCAGGGCATATTATCCTTGATGTCGTCTTTGAAAGTCTGCACCTTCTTTTCATCCATTCCATCCTTTTCATGCACAACAAAAGAGCAATACCTTTTTCAGATTGGAATTTTATTTCTTGCCGCATTTCTTTCTCCCATTTCCAAGCACGTCTATCGATTTATGTTGTTTTCCTTTTTTTAACACATTATGAATAACTTGCATCTACGAGTAAAATTAAGACTTTCAGAAAGTTTGTTTTGGCAACGAAGCAATTAAAAAAATTAAAGAGTTAAAGAAAAATTTTCTGATGACGTTAAACATGCAATTAAGTTTGTGAGTGGTTACTTTCATAAGCAAAACGGAGATACAGAAGACGAAGCTTGAAGATGCGACATCTGCGGGAAACTGTCCTAATTTTTCATTGGGCAAAGCACTCAGTGTATAAAAATAAATTTAAGCGTTCTACATTAAACCGGAATATTTTAATTCTGTTTTTTTTGATACACGGTTACAAGAAACAACGTTTTAATTACTATTATAAATTGTTTAGTCCACTGCGTAATTATAACAAAGACTAACGGTAGTGTAGAAAGAAGCGCATTTATAACAATAAAGAAAAAAAAATTGTTATTGCGACGTTCTGAAAGATAAATGTAAAAACGTCGTTTCCGAACTTTTCTCAAAAAAAAATATTTTAAATAAAAGTAATAAAATTTACAAAATCGTTTAAATGTGCACTTGGGAGTGCATGTCAAAACTTTTAAAATTATTGTCGATCGCTTGAGGAGAAAAGTTTTGAAATTGCATTTCCTTGCTCGGATTCTAAAACAGCGATATGCAAATATCAACAATGCAAATTCTTGCACTTCAAACTTTGTGGTAATTAAAGTTTCTCCGGAACGTATACTCCGCAGGTTATTTGTTCGGTTTCAGTTTTTTAATTTAGATTGATTGTATAGAAAAATTAATACTTTGCATAGTTTAATGGGAATTGTTTTTGAGTAATTACGTTATAATATCAACTCTTTTATTTAAACGAAGCTTTGTACAGGGTGATTCATTAAGGATGACGACCGTCCGTATCTCAAAAACCGCACGTCCTACAACATTGGGAAAAAATTCTTATAACAAACTCGACACATAAAAGTGTTTTAAAATAATTTTAAGTCCGTAGTTTTCCTCTAGATGGCGCAATATATAATTTACAAATTGTAATTGAGTTTTTTTACAAAATATATCCTAATTAAAGTTAGTAAAAAATGTCAGCATTAGAAACTACCGCTTCTACTTTAAAACTTTTGTTTTAATCATTTTTTTTGCATATTGTTAAGTGGTGGGGGAATGTCTCTTTCGTTGAGAGAAAAAACACTGTAACTTCCAGATGCGTGAAGCAAGTGTCATAAAATTTCCATTTAAAGAGCATTAAAGGTAAACTTCAGAAGCAGATAACAACATCACATTTAATGTTTTTATTGGAAACTAGAGTGCGTTATGTGACACCTACCTCTATTGGTTATTTTTTGGGGAAATTTTAAATGCCATGCTATAACTATGAACAGCTTATAAATAGGCATATAGTATTATTTATTTATCTGTAAAAACCGCAAACTAATATCTCTTGTCGTTTCAAAGATATTAGCATTTTTTCAAATCTGATCAGTGTTGACTCACCCTGTAAGTTTTAATAGAAATTATGTTACTTAATTTGTCTTGACAATGAAATTACAAGTAAGAACACGTCAAAATAATTTTATTAACATTTAAAATAATTAGATATTAGGTGATTATTTTTGCGTTATGTAATTATTAGTTTGCAGGTTATTACAGATAAATAAGTAATATTATTTTTTTTGTAAGCTAGTTATAGTTACAGCATTACATTTGAAATTTCCAAGAAAAATAACAAAAAGATATATGTGTTAGCTAACGCCCTTATTTTCCAATAAAAACATTAAATGTGATGTTGTTATCTGCTTCTGAAATTTACAACTTTAATGCTTTTTAAATGTAGCCTAAGTTTATGAAAATCGGTTTACGCATGTAAAAGTTACAGTGTTTTTTTCTCAACAAATGTAACATTCCCCACCACATAACAATAGGTAATATAAAAAAATAACTTAAAACAAAAGTTTTAGAGTAGAAACAGTACTGGGTATGCTTGTCTTAATTTATATTTTTTTATCACCTCGGTAATTACCTCGGTCCCTAAATAAACGAGTTGTGGTCAAATTACGGTTCAATTTCTTTGAAATTTTTTTGACTATCTTTAACATTTTTTTAACCTCGAAGATGCTCTCGTACAAAAGAAAATCTAATTTACCAAAATAATGTAGTGCCCAACCGCATAATAGAACAAAGTTTATTTAGGTCAGATCGACGGTTTGGTTTGCAAAACGCTTGCCGTTGCGTGTGTGAGTCACCAAGTTTGTGCATAAACAGACTTTTTTGGGTGAAATTGAACCCTCTACAGCTAAATTTGCAAAATTACGTTTCGTTTCGTTTTTGAACCATATATTTATAGCACAAACAGATAATTATGAAATAATAAAATTATGATGATATTACGTTTTAAAAAGATTTCAACGCAGAATGGTTTGTGAAAGCCACTCGAAAATTTGCAAAATTACGGATCTTATGTTTTTTTATTCGGTTTTTTTACGAAATACGGTTTCTGAGTTATAAAAATGTAAAAATTACAGTATTTCGTATTGACAATGTAAAATTGCGTAAAAAAAATTAAAAAAAAAAATTATTACACATTACGCGACAGGGGCACAAAATAAACGTTTTTCTTAAATAAACTTTTTTTTATCGATTATAATTTAGAAATTACGGCAGTTTTAGTTTTCGATTGAAATTTTTTCTTTTTAAATTTTGAAAATCGGTCCGAAAATAAACGAATTGTGGTCAAATTACGGCTCAATTTGTTTGAAATTTTGTTGACTATCTTTAACATTTTTTTTAACTTTGAAGATGTACTTGTACAAAAAAAAATCTAAATCAAAAAATAGAGACAGATCTTTCGTAAACTCGAAACTTTTTTTGAAACAAAAATTTCTCGAGCCGTTTTAATGCGAAACGAATTTGAAAAAGGTTAATTTTTACATCGAATATGTTTCTAGCAACGTGAACAGAGAACCGAGGTAATAAAAAAAAATAAGTTAAGATGATGTAATATTTCCTTTGGCTTTAAGTACTGTTTTTATTTTATTTTAGAAGGCATTGTTGTTATATGCCTATTGCAGGGAATAAATTCCAAACTTTTTTAATTTTAGATTTTAGATTTGGAATAGTGCGTTGAAGATTGTTTCTCAAGAATTGTTTTATTTTATGCCATACAGTTTTAACTATATTAAGGTCTGGGCTACTTGAAAGCCAGTCTAAAACGTCATTACTATCAGCAAGCCATTTTTTTGTAAATTTAGCAGTTTGTGAAGATAGCACCGTTTTGTTGAAAAGTTATATTAAACCTGAACTGGTATAGTTGATTTTAATTCACACAACTGGTATATAGTGAAGTACTGAAACTATTATTGTTATAATACACATAACTTAGCGTACACCTTAAGGGAGTGTTTTTATTACTTAAAAAAGATTTAATAGCCCCAAATATTTATTTAATATTTAAAAATATTATTTATTGGCGAACTTAAAAAACGAATTTTAACAGGTAACTATTAGTAGTTACTAAAATGCAATTTTACTAAATGTTGATTTTCCTACCTTTTGTAACATAATGGTTTTATTACAAAATGTTCTTAAAAAATTGCTTTTTGACATTCCTGGCAAAATATTTTCACTTTCCTGTTTTTTTTTCTTGTGCAAAAATTACATCTTGTTTGTTTTGCAACAGTTGCTTCACCAGTAAAAGTTGGAAGTACTACATTTGAAACGTTTTCTCCAAGTACGTTACTTGTAATTATTTTGAGCTTCTTAAAAATCTCTTTTGTATGTTTTCCTTTTTGTAAGTGTTCATCCACTAAATGTTTTCCCAAAGATATTGTAAAATATTCTGTGGTTCGGGTTTGCACATGTAAAAAGTACGTAGGCATTTGTTCTTGCTATCTCGAAAATTCCATAAAAAATTACTAGTGGTCATCATCGAGTACGTCGTTGACAAGAATATGTTGTGCATTTTTGATCCAGAGGTTTACCACTATTACAATATATCGATTTTAAATGGTGCATGGAAGAAAACAATACCACACTCCTATTTTTTTTTGACACGTACGAAACTAATGTTCTTTCTCTTGTAAATACAAATTCTGCGGATCTTTTTAGGCCTAAGTTTATTTGGCAAACATTGAAGTGGTATTTCGGCCTTGTTTTTGGGCATCGTACCATCGTATGTCAAACCATTTTTTTTGTAAGATTTTTTGCATCACAAAGGCACATAATTTTATTTCCGTACTTCCGCGGTTTACTTTTTATGTACTGTCTAATCATACACCTACCACGAAACCCAACAAGCATTTCATCAATGGCATATTTGCCACAAGTATAGTAAGCACTACAGTTTTTATAAAAATGTCGAAAACGGAAATGGCGCCCAGTTTATCCTCTTGGTCAATACGTTAGTTCCTAATGTTTGGATTATCAAAACCAATAACTGTTAATAAGAAAAGAAACCTGTTTGCCATGCATATGCTTGAAAATGGCCATAGAGTAAGCAACATTGAATTAATTAAAAGGTTAGATAATAAAAACAAAGTTAATTCTTGTGAAAGTTTAGAAATTTTTAAAAACCAAAGTTTGCTTAGAAATTATAATGAGTCCATTAGATTTTTTGGAATTATTCAAGCTTATATAATAATCAATGATGTTTAACAATGCGTAATACGTAGATAGTATTAATAAGCTTCCTATTGTTTTATTTTTAGTATTGGTTCACTGATTATGATAGCTTAGCTATTGAAACAAGTGTCCGAGTATAGTTTTTGGTGCAGTTTTTTGGTGTTTTTCCTTTTGTTACAGATAGACGCTGCAGTTTAGAGTTCCATTCTTTTGGTTAAAGGTTCTATTCATATTCATTTGAGTTTTTCAGGGACGGAAACGTCTGGTGGCAGGTATTATTTTCAATGCAAATGGGCCGGCCTTTTAAGAGCAGTAGGGTTCTCAGTTGGGTTGTAGTGGGAGAAAGTATTGCTTCTTTAGATGTTTAAAATTCAATTACTTTAGTACCTATTAGAACTAGTACGTTGTTGCAATAGTAGATAGCAGAAGTGATCTAAATATCGCTAAAAATAAATACTGTGGTGGAATGGAAATTACAAGATAATGAGTAGCATTAGTCGAACAGGAAACATGAAAATTCTTTGATATAAAACAGAAAAAGATTGGAACAATTTATTTTTTTTAAATTGTCGAAATATAATATAATTTAATGTTAATATCTATTTTGCAATTTCTAATTAAGTTGTAGATAATGCTATTACTAAGAGGTCGAATCAACATCCTATGCACTCCTTGTTAAGACGTTATCAATTTTGTACTTGAAGTTTAATGTGCTAGTCTTTATCGAAAAGGTCAAAATTTACATTCGCTTTGGTTTATGCTTAGCTTTTTGTATCGCACCAAGCCCAAAACGCATCTAAAATTTGTTGCAAAGCAAGACAATTTTCTACAATTACTACTTATAATTTTAAACATTTTAACGTCATCTACATAATAAATTTTCATTAATTTTGATCCAACAAATTGAAAATCAACTGTAACTCGCGTAACCGTGCTTGTATAAGCAATCCAAAAGAACAATTTTGCAAGATTCGCTTGGATTGGCAAAAATGCATCAGTCTAAGAGTCTCTGAAAAACACCCATTCTGTTTAATTTTTGACGCCCCACATTTTTGGTCCTATCCTGTTAATTAATGGAATGACATTTTTTGAGTTATGATGTCACAAAAGGAAATATTTTTGAAATTTTCTTCTCGTGGCTCATTTTTGCTCGAAAAAACCACTGCTGCTTTTGAAAATGTCGTGCAAATTCACTGGAAGCTGTAAATCCCGGTACAGGGCGTTTGTGTCTAAAACTTCGTCAGCGAATCAAACAAAGTGATTCCGAATATTTAAACTAAACACGTTGCTGTGCATTTGGCTTCCCGGGAATACCGCGTTAAAATAACATAACGCGCATGCAACTTTACTTCAAAAATTTCCCTCTTTGCAATGCCATATCTCGAAAACTATTGGTTACAGTAATTCGCTAGTGTTGCCTACAAAAAACCCCGCACAATCTTAGTTTTTTCTTAATTATAACTCAAAAAATGTAGGTCCAATATTTGCAAAATAAGACCAAAAATGTCGAGTGTCAAAACTAAAAATAATGAGTGTTTTTAGAAATACTTGAACTTGTGAATTTTCACCAATTTAAGCAATTCCATTTGTTTCAGAAAAACTCATTTTCGAGCTTACACCTCAAAAAGTATTGACTACAATTGTAGCTCGCAAAATTCCTCACAAAATGATAACTTTGGATCACTTGTTCGAGTACAACATCGCGAGTTATATACGATTAAAAGAATTCTACCATTTTTGGGATTATACCGTGTGTCCCACGGAGAACGCAACATAGGACTTTTATTAAGGCAAAATATAGAATGGATCTATTTTTAACCAATGCGACGTCGGTATGTGTCATTTTGATTGCTCTGAAGTTGCAGCAACCAACTTAAATTTGAATTATTAGCGCTACTTTAATTACTTTAATAACTTTCTGCAATAATGAGTGTGTATACAACTGCTGAAAAAGTTCAAATGGTTAAATGGGTATGCAGTGGTGAAAGCTATAGAAACTGTTCAGCATTATTTGTTGCACTTTTTCAAGATCGTCTAAGTAAAAGTCGTGTACATAGAATACTAAAGAAACACAACTATAAGTTCTACCATTATTCTCAACATCAAGAGCTTTTCAGAACGGATGCTGAGAAAAAACAAGAATTTTGTGAAATTTTAATGAAAAAACCTAATAATGACGATAACTTTATTAAAAATCTGTGTTTTACTGATGAATGCACTTTTACATTAAATTGAAAACTAAACATTAAAAATTACCGTTTTTGGAGCACAGAAAACCTTCATCTATTTACACCAGCTCACACCCAATATCCCTAATCAGTAAATGTTTGGGCTGAGATATTTTCCAATACCGTAATAGGTCCGTTTTTTATTGAGGGTACACTTACTGCTGTTAAGTACCGTAACCTATTAATTGAGCATGTGCTACCAGCATTCCACGAAGTTGCTGAAGAGGATACTGTTGTTTGGTCTCAGCACGATGGGTGTCCAGCTGCTCATAGTGCTAATCTGGTAAAAGGCCTCTTAAATGATGCGTTGCCCAGAATTTGGATTGGAAGAGGTGGTAAAATTGCTTGGCCACCGAGATCGCCAGATTTGTCTCCTAATGAGTCATACATTGCCTCTAAAATGTATTCAAATCGACCACAAATCACTGTCGAGTCATTAAAGAACAGAATTGTAGAAGTTTGCTTTAATGTTCCGGCAAGCGTAATCTCTAATGTGCAACGCAATTTTTATAATCGATTAGGGCATTGTTTAGCAGTAAATGGACAGCAGATCTAGCATTTAATATAAACAGTTGGTGGCTTAAATAAAATGTAGCTTTTACTTCTGCATACTATGCAAAAACCAAAACGGTCATTTTCAGGACCACCAAAAAATCACAAAAAATAATTTTACACGACTTTCAAAGAAAATTAATTTTATTAATAAACATAATTTTAGCTCATTTTACAAAGGTTTGGCGATTGTGTGCATAGATCTCATGTGTGCATTTGCAGAGATTTAAATTTATGATCTGAAAGGTGTTAACTATTTGGCATTCTCAAATAATCACAACATTTTTGTTTACCTACATTTAGCTTGTACGACTCCTGCAAATAATATTCCAAGTTAAATCACTTCTTAGGTAGGAACTAAAATAATAATATTCCTTGCATTTAAAACTGTCGTCTCCTGGTTCTTCCTTCATCGTGTTTTACACAAATATCGGTCTTATATCGTGAAGTTCTTAACTTGCTGTATAAAAATGAAACCTGAATCCGTTTACATAATTATACTTTCATAGGCACTTTTAATCATATTGATATCACTGCTTCTTAAATCAGCTTAATATTTTTTATAATATACATTTTGTTTATAACCTAAAATTAATTTACGAAAATAATTATGCGTAATTATATAAAAGAATTAGTTGTACTTTCTTGAGAAAGCGATCACATCAAATTGACTAAACAATTAGAATTTTCGCAAAAAACAAAATAATAAATTTTAGGTTGAGAAATGTCAAAAGGAATATTACAGTTGTGGTAGACATGACAATCGTCACACACCCAAACCGCTTTCTCTTTCTTACTTCAACTGACACTTACAACGCATGTCGTATCGCGACGGTGAAAAATATCATAGCACAAGTAGATCCGTTCTATATTTTGCCTTAATAAAAATCCAATGTTGCGTTCACCCTGGGACACACGGTATAGGGGGAGAGAGGGTGGGGAGGTGTCGGAATTCGAAAACTCAGATTTATATTCAGCAAGTTTATGTGGTATTTTGCGCAATTATTTCAATCCCTTTTAGGACAATTTCCCCGGACTAACAATAATTTTGAAAATTAATATTGTAACCTTCAAGGAAATTTTTTAAGCAAAATTTTACCCTAATATAGAAATTGATATACACTATACTATTTACTTAATTGAAAGCAATAATCAAATTTACTATGAATATTGACAAACATAATAGTAGAATACCGCCTGTGCAATGTACTGTTAAATAGTATAAGGTATCTTATAGTCATGTTTTATACCGAAAATAAATTTTTTATTAATATTTAAATGCAAACGTAATTTACTCACCAACTCGGCTTGATCGGATACTAATTTTCCGAAAAAAATTGTAAAAAGTGGAATATCTGCGTTTTTTTATTTAAAAATAAAATCCGTCATTTTTTGAGACGTAGCCTAACTCTCTCAGGAAATATTCAAAAAAGACCGAATCATTTAAGTAAATACTAATGTATAATTTATTAGAAAAATAAAGGAAAGAAAAGTTTTATATGAATTAAACCTTTGAATCAAATGTTCAAAGTGTGCACATCTTTATAAAAAGAATATTGGCTGTTTGGTCAGAATTAATGTATCAAAAATATGCAAAATGTAGTTTTCGTCTGTTACTCATTTTTAACCAATTTAGATTAACGTACGATTCAGAGATGTGCTCGTATTTTCTGATATTTAGTATATTGATAAAATCCAACACAAGTGCAAAATGCACGTGTTCCGCACGTATTATATTCTTCAGACAATACATGTATTATATTCGGCCAACTAAAACTTGGACCGACAACTTAACAATAATTCATTTGTATAGTGTAATTTTTATAGTGATTTGGGAATGTTACTTTCTTTCGTCTACTGTCATATCTATCGAATGCAGGTGGCACCACTATCTTTCTAAAATTTATACAAATTTATATGATTTTATGACGTACGAAAAACTAGGATTACTATGAAATGTGGAAAGTTGAAGAAGTTACAAAAATTGTGTTAATTTTACAATTTCTTACCTATGCGCTAAAAGAACAGTTTTTGAATAAAAATTTTTATAATTCTGTTACAACTAAGAGAAAGTAGCTTTATTTCGTTAACTTTAAAATGGCATAACTATTTTTAGAAAAGCAAAAAAAAATATTCTTTTAGCGCTTTTATACAGGGTGTCCCTAAAATGTGTGGACATCGCTTAACCGTACTCTAAAAATAAATGATAATAGCTATTGGTTATAAATTGTGAAGCGACTCAAATTGCTGTTGGTGTTAACTAGTGATTAGCAGTAAATATTCTTTGTCATTTACGTAGTGATGGCTGTAAACTACACTTATACTGAGCAAACGGATATGTTGATGGTTTTAGGATATTGCGAAGGAAATTTTCGGAGAAGTGTTAGAGCGTACAACAAAAAATTTCCCAATCGTCGCGTGCCCAATCGTCAAATTTTTGCAAACATTGAAAGACGCTTTCGCGAAACAGGAAACCTTGCATCGATCACAGCTGATCGTGTACGTGCTCGTAAAATTCGCACACCCAGGTTAGAAGAACAAATTCTGGAAATAGTAAAAAAAAATCCAGAAGTAAGTGCTCGATGCTTAGCATTGCAAGCAGGCGTTTCAAATAATGTTACTCATAGAGTTCTTAAAGAACAATTGCTGTATCCTTATCATGTACAAAACGTCCAAGAGCTTTTGCCAGCTGATACCGTCGCGCGTCTGGAGTTTTGTAGGTTCATTCAAGAAAGAAGAGCTGAAGATGTCAATTTTAATAACAAAATTCTCTTTGCTGATAAAGCATGTTTCACGAGGAGGGGTATGATAAATTTGCACAACGAACATGTGTATGCAGATGAAAATTCACGTGTAATCATGCAACGCCACTTTCAACATGAGTTTCGAATTAATGTAGGTAGGGATAATCGGCAGTTTCATCATAGGCCCAGTCATTTTAACAAATCGTTTAAATGGAGAGAATTATTTACACTTCTTTGTAAATACCTTACCCGATTTATTAGAACACTTGCCGTTAAATCTTAGTCGCGACATGTGGTTTCTACATGATGGAGCACCACCACATTTTACATTGAACGTTCGGAATCATTTTTATGTACAGTTTACTAAAAAATGGATAGGCAGAGGAGCTGAGGCTCCTGCAAATTGGGCTCCTCGTTCACCAGATTTAAATATTTGCGATTCTTTTGTGTGGGGAGCTCTAAAGAGTAAAGTGTATTCTCGTCCTATAAACAGACAGGACGAACTTTGGGCCAGAGTACAGAACACTTCACAGTCCATTAAGAATGATGCAGAAATGTTACAACGAGTACAGTTCAATTTTTTGCGTCGAATCAACCTTTGCATCCAAGAAGGTGGTGGCCACATTGAGCATTTACTGTAGATTTAGTAAAGTACATACCTATTTGTCACTAATAAATATCATAACAAAATGCCTTATCGTTATTTATTTTTTAGAATACCAGACTGCTAGATAATATCTGTTTTAAGAAATGCAGTGCCTCAGATTAAATTTTTTTGTGTCTAAACCTTAAAAGATTTCATCAATTAACAAGTAACAAAAAAGTATACTATTGAATGTCTTTTTTTAGAACTATTTTTTGAAAAGTTGTTGGTCTTAACATTAAAAAGTTTTGAGTGGTTTCCGGGTTACCCGTGTTTCGTACACTAATGGTCCACTCATAATAACTAACATTACCTTAAAAGATGATCTACATCTGTAAAGAATGCAATACCAAATACCATCAAAATCGACAAAATCGTTCTTTTGAAGGAAAATAAAAAAATTTCTTTTGAACTTTGAATCAGAATACTGGCTAAACGAAGTACTTTTGGATATAGGTAAGTTAGGTTAAATCATCTTATTTTGAGCCCAGGAGTCTGTGGTTAAGTGATGTCTACACATTTTAGGGACACCTTGTATATAAATTTGTGCTTGGAAATAAACTTGTAAGTTTTTTTCTAATAATCTAAATAGGAAGGACCCTTAAGTTTATTAGGATGCAACAAATAGGCTGATAAGATATTTTGATATTTTTGCGCATTAACTGTGCCATCTACAAAATGCAACTTTCCCAAATCTTTTGCCGACATGCATCCCCAAACCATGATTCCTTGCGGAAACTTAACTGTGCGTTTTATACAATCTTTGCCTTTAATTTACTTCTAATAACTCGTTTTCTACAATCTTTCAAGCTGATGTCAAGTTTCACTCATCACTAAAATAACTTTACTCGAGTCCTCTACCGTCCGCAAAACCCTTTTTTTAGCCCAAACAGGGCGTTTCTTTTTTAATGTAAAATGTAAGTATATTGAATATGTAATAAGACGTGAAGCTGAATGTTGTTTAAAATGAACGTTTGCAGGTGAATTTACTGACCTATATTTCACCATGTGGCGAATAGTTCGTCCTTAGACAAATTAATTGTACTCGACGGTTTTTTATCCTTTTTGTTTGTATTGTTATCAAAGTAAACTTAACTGTTTTGATTAATTACGTTATTAGTCAAGGTAACGATTATAAATAATTTACTCCTTATTACATTGAAATCCACACGCTTTGTGTGCTTAGCCAGCGGCAAAGAGTTTGTCGCTCAAGAAGGATAAGGAGCCGTCTCACTCGATAGCAACGGCTATCTAGGTTTGACTATTACTTGTTTGATGTGTCCCTAATACGTTTATATTTATATGTGTGAAATATTAACGAGAAATCACAATACAATACAATGTATGTAACCGATTAAACAGCTCTTAAACCGATGCAACGGTTTTAATTGCCTGTAACCAAAGTTTCTGTAACATAGTACTAGTATCACACCTTATAAAAATAAAATCTGGATTTATGAATCCATTTCCGACAACACTCTCTTCCTATATTTTGTTCTAATTATTGATTCCAAAAAAATTTAACGTACGTAGGTATATTGCTTACATTGTCTAGTTATGCCAACATTTAGTGGTCAATAAAAATAACAGTTTAACTTTATTTTCTATGTAGTTCATCTTAAAAATTGTTAACATCTCAAAACTGTGATAAAAAAGACTTATTAATTTACATATTTTAAGGGAAAAATAAATTAGACAAAAGAAATCTACGTAAATCAGAATAATAATTTATTAAACAATTTTGTTGGTCCGAACTTATAGTGGTTAGGGCTCGTATAAAGGAAAATCAATTCAGGTGAGTAAGCATACGGATAATTAATAAATACACAATATATTTAAAAAATATATATTTATTTATATTCTATTCTAATAATAAATTTCTACGGAATACTAGAAATTCAATTATGAACAAAATGGAAATTTGCAAACGAATAATCCGTGTCGCAGTACTGTTTAGCGTATCTCTTGATGAAATATTTACATTGTTACTATAATTCCGAAACAGTTTAATTGACTTAGATAAAACACTAACATTAAGCACAAATGGTTATATTCCAAATTCTAAATTAGAAGTGGGGAAGTTTAATAAGTTGATGCGATGATAATATGACGTGCATTATCACTTACTTCTCTGTTAATCCATTAATGTCCAAAGTAGTTGCTTTCATGTATATTCCGTTATTATTACAATTAAACACGAAAATTTAGTTAATATACCTTACACATTTTTTCCACAATCTGTTATAAAGATAGAGTATAAAACAACAAAAATAAACTCTTTCATGTATTTAAAATAAAAGACAAAAGGAACATCAAATATAACAGCATTGCATTCCTTACAGAAAAAAACGTATAGATAGGACAGATGATGAATAACAATTTAAGACATTAAGCCATACGCCTCTTATGTTAGCATGTAATTGCCATATCATCGATTTAGACAAACTTTCGGAATTATAAAAAAAGATCAGTAAATATATTCAGTTCAAGAAAATATATATTCAAAATTTCATTTCTTCTAAAAACCATTTCGGAATTCAATCGTTCTAGTACATAAAGAAATTATTCAAATTATGAAATTGAAGTACACCTTTTTCTTATAAGGTGGGCACCCCCATGACTCCACCGTTCGCTCGTTCTCAATCAATTTCAGTTATCTTTGCCAGCATTTCCGCGTGTTAAATATCATTTTATCGAAAAATGAGAATATACGATTTGTTTCTATCTATTTCATCTTCAAACCTATTTTTTATTTCTGACAATTGAACCATCACATTCAGCTTTGTTTGAAGATATTGCATTAAAAAATTTAAATCGCAATTATGCATAAACTAATTGACCAATAATTTCAGAGTTTTGCAAACATTAAGTACGTATAATTACTTCCTATTTTTCAAAAATTTACGTTACATCTCAAAAACTGACGGATCTACGAATAATAATAAAAAAGTATTTTATTTTTTCCAATTTTTCTTGGAAAATTATCATCCGATCAAGACAAGTTAGCGCTCATTGTATTCGTATTTTTATCCACTACAACTTTTTTTTTTGACACCATTAACGTTGGTTTATTACCTTTTACTCAACTGAAAAAAGAATGAAAAAAGCACATTTTTTGCATTTAAATGGTAATAAACCATATAATGACAATTCATTTTTGGTACAAAACATGATTAAATGATTTATTACCAAAGAAGATACTTGCGTTATTATTTTTTAATTTACAAAATAACGTACAGATTATTGTAGGAGTAAGACATAGGTATGTATAAAATAAAGAGGGAAGATTTACTATTCGCGTTATGAATAAAGTTACTCCTTTGACTTCAATTTCATTTAGTTGACGTTATATCAAATGTTGGTCGCTGTCATTCTTGCTTTATTCTGTATTTTGGTTATTAATTGCTGTCATTTGTTACTATTTTAAGTTAGTATTTTAACTGACAACGACATATCTTGCCAACACTATTTTAGTAACTTTCTAATTTTAATCAGTAACTATATTGTAATTGCTCAAATTGACTCAGAAGTTGTTAATATCGATTCATATGCACATAGTTATGACGTAGGGGTATTCTTTCCTTGCAAGAAGTTTATAAGGTATTTTATACTAACGGGTGCCCCAATAAGAACGATAGGAAAAAAAATTTAAATAAAACAACAACAGTTTGAGATATCAAATTGGTTTTGGCTTTATTTTGAAGCTACATCCATGACATTATGTATGGAATAGCACATCATTCAAATGTCCGCCTCGGGCTCGCTGGCAGTGCTTCAAGCGGTCGGTCCAATTTCGGATGACATTTTCGAGCATTTGCGGCGTTATGGCGTCGATGGCTACTCGAATATTGTTTTCGAGGGCATCCAAAGTGGCTGGTTTGTTGGAGTAGACCAATGACGATGTACCCCCAAAGAAAATAATCGAGAGGTGTCAAATCACACGATCGCGGTGGCCAATCGATGAACGCTCGTTTGGTGATGATCCAGTCGCCAAACTTCTGTCGAACAGCTTCGAGCGTTGCGTCGCTTGTGTGGCTCGTGGCTCCATCCTGTTGGAACCACATGTCGGTAATATCGATGTTATCGAGCTCTGGCCACAGAAATTTTCCAACATTGCTCGGTAGCGTGGCCCATTGGTCGTAACGGTGTTTCCTTCCTCATTTCGAAATAAGGACCGATGATGCCGCCATGCCACAATCCGCATCGGGAAGCGTGAAACGATGCATGATGAATTGTCAAACCTTACTGAATATTTTGACAGCTGGATGACGTTTGTACCTTTAACAGCTGTCTAGATATCCCTATTAGAAAACCTATCACTTCTATTGGGGCACCGTTATATACAACTACATGGCACATGCGATAACCTACTATAGTTTTTGTCAAAAATGTATCTCTATATACTGCACTACGAGGATATATTGAAAAATTCTTAGCCTACTATAGAACCAAACAAAATTTCAATGTCAAAGTATTTTATTACTCAACATATTCTCCTCTTAATTGGATACATTTATTACAGCGAAGCTGCAACGTCTCTAGACTTTTCAAAAAAAATTTGCCCTGCAAACCAGACCTCCGCAGCTTCTATTACCTCCTTGTTGGAAGAAAATGTACGACTTTTTAAACTTTTTTTCAGTTGAAGAAAGAGGTGATAGTCGGACGGTGTCAAATCGGGTGAATAAGGGGGGCGTTCTAGTAATTCAAACCCTAAATCACGAATTTTTTGCATGGCAACATGAGATTTGTGTGCAGGGGCGTTGTCCTGCAAAAACAAAACACTTTTGGATAGCTTTCCGCGTCTTTTCTCTTTAACCGTAGAGTGGTCAGTAATGTCGAATAGTAATCTCCAGTTATTGTTCTACCCTTGTCCATAAAATCAATCATGATTACTCCATGGCAATCCCAAAAAACTGAAGCAAGAACTTTTCCAGCAGATTTTTGGACACGAAACTTCTTAGGTCTTGGAGAACCAGAGTGTCGCCATTCCATCGATTGTTGCTTTGTTTCTAGATCTTAGAAATGTACTTAAGTCTCATCCATAGTAACAATTCGGTTTAAGAGGTCTACATCGTTTTCAAATCGAGCACAGATCGAACGCGATGCTTCTACCCTTGCACGATTTTGGTCAACATTCAAACATTTGGGGATCCATTTTGCAGCAATTTTTATCATGTCCAAATTGACGTGAACCATATGATGAACGCGTTCGTATGAAATAATCAGTGCTTCAGATATCCGTTTTAGCCCAATTCGACGGTCTAATAAAATCATGTCATGAACTGCATCGATATTTTTGGGGACTGACACAGAAACTGGTCTTCCCGATTGGTCATCATCTTCAATGGAAAATTTACCTCTTTTGAAGCTTGCATTCTAATTTTTGAAGGTCGCATACGAAGGACATTGATCACCAAGGGTATTAAGCATATCTTCGTAAATCTGCTTACTTCTTAACTCTTTTAAATACAGGTACTTGATGATGGCTCGATACTCCAATTTTTCGATTTTCACAATTTCGGTGGACATTTTTTTTATTTAATTTATTGCGTAACTCTGGTTTACTTTTTTGACAAACTTTACACTGACACTTCTAATAAGTTATTGTTCGTTGCTATGGTAACGCAATATTTTGTTTATGCAAGGAACTGGTCTAGGCTAACTAGATATCAATACATCCTCATAATTTGGTTTATGCAACGCGGCACAAACATTTCAAATATTTATTCGTTCGTAGATTAAATTTTTGCTATGCTGACATTAACGACGTTCTAATTGCATCAAGGGATGAAGATGAACATCTTGCACTTTACGACAACTGTTTACACTTTTATAAGAATATGGAGTCGTAATTAACTGTTTTAAGTGTGTATTTGGTCAACCTACGACAGGGAGTTGTTAGCGACATACGAATTCATTAAGAAATTTTGTCAAACGCTTGAAGGTAGACATTTTATTTTGTTAACTGACAATAAACCACTAACTTTTGCATTAAGACAAAAATTAGACAAAGCAACTCTACGACAAGTACAACATATTGACTATATTGCTCAATTTACTCAAGATATTCGACATATTGACGACGCGAATACAATTCCGGTTGATGCATTATCAAGGATAAATGTAATTTCAGCACAAATTGACTTTGAGAAGCTTGCCTAATGATCTATAATTTAAGGCAATCATAAATTCTTCATCTGGTATAAAATTAGAAAAAGTACGTATTCCAAATTCTTCGATATCAACTCTTTGCATTTCATAACACATCCTGGAGTCCAAGGTTCAATGAAGACTGTATAAAAATTGTTTGTGTGGCTTAACATTAATCGTGATTGCAAAGAATTTGTTAAGTGTTGTATGAAATGTCAACCAAATAAAATTACACGTCATGTCAATTTACCTTCCGGTACTTTTGACATAACAAATTCTTTATTTAATTTAACTACTTTATTTAATCTTTGACAATTTCACTGGTGTCACATGTCTGATATGAAAGCAGATGTTGTAGCACGAACAATTTTTAACGCCTGGATAACAAGATACGGTATGCCATCAAAATTACTGCTGATCAAGGAAGACAGTTTAAATCTTACCTTTTAAACGTTAAATATGTTTACCGGAACAAAACAACAGTTTTTCATCCAGATTCAAATTGTCTTGTAGAACGATTGCATAGGCAGCCAAAGAATACGATAAAATGTCATGGATCAGAAAAATGGGCTGAAAATTTGCAAACAATAATGATGGAAATAGGCTCAACTTGCAAGAGCGATATTTGTGCTACTACTGCAGAACTGGTTTTTGGTCAAACATTACTGTCACCTGGAGAATTTTTTGAAGATATTGAAGACAACACCGTTGTTGCATCTGACTTCGTCAAAGCTTTACGTTCTCAAATGCGTAAAAATTGATCGACCTTACGTAGTCATGGTGAACGTAAGATTTTCGTTTTTTGAGAAGTATCTACTTGTTCTCATGTGTTTGTACGTCATGATGCAATCCAAAGGCCATTACAATCTGCATACGATGGAGTGTGGACCCCAAACTCTATTTTTAATTAATCACGGTGTACGTGACGCATTGATTGTGCAAATATTTTTATTAAAAAAAAGCCCTAAAATTGTATTTAATTGCTTTTTAGTCTTTTATACCTTCTACGTTTTTATCTTCTACCTTTACCTTGAGTTTTTATTTTGCCGTCTCGAATTATTTTGATACCTGCGATTTTGTATCGTGCATAGAAACCAGAACTGTTGCTGTATTTTCTTATATCACTCATGCAAGATATTGAGGATATAACCAAAGATTTTAATTAAGTTTTTTAACAATTTTTTTTAAGTGCCACTTTACTTTTATTTCTACATTTAAATATTAATACCATAAGTACCATATTTATTTAAATTGTTTTTAAAGTTTTGTCCAATAACGTGAATGCATGTAACGTTTTAATTAACTACAAAAAATTTGTATTAAAATGTGTATCTACCTGTATAGGAAATGGATCCATTTCTTATTTAAAAAATCATACTTAAAATATTTTTAATTTCACGTATTTACTCTCATAAAAACTGTTTACTACTCACTTATAATTGAACACTTAACTTTTTTATAATTATGTAATAAATTGTTGTTCCTTAATTATGTGTGTTTCGAAATTATGTATTCATCATTGGCATTTTTTACATACTGGCCAAGAAATTAAAATGCAATAGCATCCCAAAACAACATTTATACGATATGAAAGTCGACCAATTATTAGGTTGTCCGATTGTTTTACATCTCATTTCGGTAAGTCTCTTAATTACAAAATTTGGAGATCCCTTCCTTCAGAAGTGCACGAAGGGAGCCTCACAATACAGTATGTCCCAAAACGTGTAACGTATCAAAGTGTTCCATAGGAAAGACGTAACTTTGATGCGCCACACTTTTTTGGCAAATACTGTGTATTTCAAAATGATTTTAAAATGTCACATTTATCAACCTGAAATCTACTAAAATTACAAAACTTGTAAAACTTTTACAGATGGGGGTGATTCACCCTGTATATTGTCATTGCCAACTAACATACACTCAACTTACATCACTCCGTTACATCCTAAACCATAGCTGAGTGTTTAACTAAGGACAGTTTCGTCCTATTGTTTGCAGAAAAGGTTTTTGATACTTTTTGGTATGGCCTTCTGGAATGTTCTTATGTTTTCAAAATACTATATTGATATGGAATTGCCAAATTGCTAAACCAGCTCATTGTTAACGACAGTCTACAATTATTTTTTGCTTTTGTTTGTCTAGCACTTCGAGCCTTTCAATCAAAACAATAAAATCAATAAATAAATTTAATTCATAAACGTAAAACTTATGTCAAAAACACGAAACACAAAAAACATCTCATGATGACGTTTTGGGAACAATTGATAAAAAAAATTATATTACAAAACTACTGCAAACTGTTACAGCAAAATAGTATATTTTTTTTATTTTGCGCCTCTTTACAAAATAAATAAAATATATTTTTGAAATAAAAATTCATGTCAATATTTTTTAATTTTGAGGTTGGCAATACAAACTGTGAAATTATGGAACTTTGAATGTAAATTTATACAGTAGTTAAAATTCCACCAGAAATTAACGATATTGCGTTTAAATACCTAAGCAATTCTTATAATTGGGTTGCCATAAGTTCATTCAAGTGAAATAAAAGCATCCCACCCTTACAAGGTTGTTTTCCTCGGGATTTGACTCACTTCGGCTTCCATATAGTTTCTACTAATTTATAGTATAAGTAAAATCAACAAATATGAACATTAATTTTTTATTAAATCGAACAACAATAGCCAAAACAAAAACGCAGACATTATAAAAACAACAGTAAACATCAATTTAAATATTGTAAATTAATTTTTTTGGTTTCTGCTATGTATGGTGGACCAGACATCTTTTAAAATTACAGGCATCTACAACAAAAATTTCGAAAACTTAAATTTTTTGATATCCTGAGAGTCTAATGTGACATTTTATCTTGAGGCTTAAAAATCGGTGAGAATCCCAATTAATCGAAATGCCTGGCAACTCTAATCGCAATAAACAAGAAATGTTATGGTTGTTTCAAAAGAATTTCTCATATTGTATTTGCTAAAATCATAAGAAAGGAGTTGGCAACTTTCCATTGTACTTAATTTGATTACGATTTCTATGATTTCAGAATCCAGTAAAAACATATAGCAGTTCGTTCATAGGTAGTACCATGTAATACATTGATAATTTGTTCGTTCGGTTTACGGTGATCACTGGAAATAAAACATATGTGGTGTTGAAACAGACTTAGGATATAAGTTTCCATTAAATCATCTATTCGTCAGCAGAATTCGCAACTTCGAATGCATATGTGTTTATTGCTTGTAGTACAGTATCATAACAATGTTATCACATAGACTGAACTGGTTTCCTATAAAAAACATTAATAAAATATTAAAATATAATTAGAATTTTTTCTACTTTGCCCATTTGACAACCCATTTTAATGGAAAACTAACAATTGAGATATTTAGGAACTTTTGTGGCAGTTGGCAGTAGCTAGCTACGATTTTTTAATTCAAAAATTTAATATAATAAAATTTATTAAAAATGAGTTCTGATGATAGCATTCCGTGTACTCCTCCAGAAATACGAGAAATTGCTGGCAATACTGTTGGCAACTTACTGCCTATTAAGTCTAGGCTAAAATACGAAAAACAATATAAAATTTTTGACGAATGGTGTGTTGCCAATAAAATACAAGTATGTTCGGAGAACGTTTTATTAGCTTACTTTGAGCTACAAAGAAAAAACTACAAGCCTTCGACAATGTGGACAATTTATTCTATGCTTAGATCTTGTTTAAGCATAAACAAAAATATTGATATTTCGAAATACAGTAAGTTGCAAGCTTTTTTAAAACGTTCTTCTGTAGGTTACACTCCAAAAAAAAGCAAAATCCTGGAAGAAGAAGATATTAGCAAATTTATCAAGGAAGCGAATGATCAAACATACTTGGCAATGAAAGTAGGTATCATATATATTTACAGCTTCATTTCGAATAGGTAGCGTTAATTTCAGATCATCTTAATAATGGGGTACTGTGGCGCTTTAAAGAGTGAGGAACTAACCAGCATGAGTTTAGACGACATTGATTCAATAATGGTTTCTGTCCCTAAAACAAAAAACAACGTGCCAAGAGTCTTTGCCATAACCAGTCCGAGTTGGATCGATTTAATAAAAAATATGCTAATTTACGACCCTCAACAGCAACGCATAAGCGATTCTTCTTAACTTACCGAAATTGCAAATGTGTGAACAGCCCAATTGGGATTAACATCATGGGAAGAGTTTCAAAGGATATCGCCAAATACTTGAAGTTGCCAAACCCTGAACTTTTCACTGGGCACTGTTTTAGGAGAACCAGTGCTACACACTTGGCAGATGTGGGGGGGGGGGTGGATTTACCAGCAATTAAGCGTCACAAGGGATGGAAATCCTCTGCGGTTGCAAAAAGTTATATTGACGCGTCTTTGAAAAACAAACTTTAAGTTTCTCAAATGCTTTCATCAGAGCCCACCAATAGTAACCTGCCTGGATGTTCTCCTCTGCTTCCACCGATTGTCACACCACTCCTACTAATAATTTTCAACAAAATATCGTAACAAGTCACAATTTTTTACCTGGTCCCGTATTTAACATTATTCCGCATTCTCAAATGCTTTTTTCGGAGCCCACCAATATTAACTTGCCCGGATGTTCCTCTGCTTCCAGCGACTGTCACACAGCTCCTAATATAAATAAATCTCAGCACAATATCGTATCGACCCAGAATCTTTTACCTGGTGCCGGTGTTAACATTAATCCTCAGCAAAACTCCAATGTAACTATTAATATTTATAATAATTGTACATTTTCGTCACATAATTAAAGTAAATCGTTTTGTTTGTTTATTAATATTATTAATAAATAATCGACCAAGAAAAAATCAAGGTTAGGTAAACTGTACGTAGATTTCTGACATTCAGTGTTAGTATTACCAACATTAAAAAATATAAGTACACCAGCGCTATAAACGCATTTCTATTTCTATTAACGCACCGCTTTGAGTGCGGTTATAGCTTTGTAAACGACGCGAAATAGAAAAATAAAGTCCGTTCAGTCTCATCTGGCGGTTATAGGATTATAGTGTAGGACGTTCGTTTTTTGTGTTCATTGTTATAAATCACGCCCTTAAAATACTTTCCATTCTATGCTATAGAAAAGAGAAACAAAGATAGTTATACACTGTCTCAGAGGTAGTGCGTGCTATTCTTGACAGTGTATTCAAACTTGATTTTTAATAACTAGGTAATAGAGTCCAATTTTGAATGACCGACGAATTGTCTACATCTTACAAATAATCCAGAAGTTCTCAAAATTCTACTCGATTTTTTATTTAAGTATTATTATATCCTTACACAGAGAAAAGTATTTTTTTAATTATAAATGCAAAAAAAGTTAAGATTTGATATAATTTTTAATTATTGTAAAATATTTCTGCCTGCAATAAAAAATGCACTGTAAACAGTATAATATATATTAGGAATATTAGTACAAAGAGCAATTTTACTTGATTTGTGAGCAAACCAATTAAAAATGTGAAACGTACAAAAACATATGAAATAAATTTATATATAAAACGAATTCTAAAACGTAATACAATAAAATTACTGGATCGTTTTCCAATATTTCAATGCGGTGTGACAGTAATTGCTGTTTTAAAATAGAATATAAATAATAATAAATAAAGAAATTATACATCCTCATCCGAGTCACTTAAATTATCAAAAATGTCTTCGTCTTCACTATCTTCACCGTTGACCGTAAAATCAGAGGTCGTACTTCATCAATTATTTTTCGCGGTCGAAAGTGTCTTTTATTATACTTTCTGTGTGTTGGATACATCTTCTCCAGGTATCAGCGGTTATTTTATTCAGGGCCTCATTCCAAGTACTTAGAACGTGTTCTTCTCTTCCAGATGTAGCTCCAATACATTTGTCATAATATTCCTTACAAATGCCCCATACCAATTCAATTGGATTGAAGTGGCAATGATACGGGGGCAAACGTAGGACTTCGTGACCATAAAACAAAGCTAAATTGTCGATGACGTATTTATTACCATCTTCGGTTGCATTTTTTTTTAACTATTTCAAGTAATTCGGCTTTCAACATAGAATACTCAAATTCTATATTCTTACTAAGCAACCAATCAATAATCTGGTTTTTATTCCAGGAAGTCGAGGGTTTTTGGTCAGTTTTTCTAGAATGGTAGCTTGCATTATCTAAAATAATGATAGACGGTTTTTCTAGTCGCCACAGTACAGATTCTTCAAACCATTTTTCAAATAACTCAGAATTCATGTTATCGTGGTAATCGTAGGATTTATTTTGTGTGCCAAAAATTAAACTGCTTCCCTCAACAAATCCATTTATATTACCCGCGTGAACAATTACGTAACGTTTACCATTTGATGTCTTGGCTGGTTGTTGTAAACTCTTCGAACTTGCGTCCTGCCAACTACGTTTAGAATTTCCTTTACTAAACACCCATGTTTCATCCAAAAACAAACTGCTTTGAATTTTTGGAGTTGACATTTTAAATATTTTCTTAAAAGACGTTCCTCATGGACACAACATGACTTTGTTCACATAAACCGAGTCTATGGTTTGTTTTCTTAAATCGGAAACCCATATGCTTTAGTAAATAAGATAAACTAGTTCTTTTTATTTCACAAACACTTTTCGTCTTGATTAAAGCCAATAGAGAATCTAAGGAAACGTGTTCTTTTTACGTACATTTCGTAAATTAACTCACGAATAGTTTGTTTTTACTATCTGGTAGATCGATAGAACGGATTTTATTTATCTTCCTTTTTACTGGTTCTAAATCAACACATTCATTTCTTAGATTGCACAGTCTTTGTACGGTTCTGAGTGAAATTTGTAACGAGTCCGCTGTTCTTTGCTGAACTGCAAATACAGATAGTAGAGGACCACCGCTTTGTTTTCTTCAGAAAAATAGTCAAACACGTTTAGCACTAACTCACGGCATTGTTTTGTCAACTTCTTTGGCATCTTGCAAAATTTTGAATTAAATCAACCGCACTTGTATAAGTTACACCAACAACTAACAATTAACAATAAATAATAATAACAAGAATAATCACAGCAATCGATACTTAATTACTAGAATGACATTATTATAATTACACCTATTAATGTTATGGAATTTCAAAATAAAGGTACTTTCACTATATAATTAAAACTATTAATGTCACGTGACAACAAATATCTCAGTAATTACTCCTTAGAAATAAGAAAGTCTATGTAGGTGATGTACCCTTTTGGCTGGATGGATTAGGCCCAAAAATTAATCAGATCTGGGCATTTATAAATAACATCTACATGCCAAGTTTCATGAAAATCGGACTTGTGGTTTAGCCGGAATCTTGTTTACATACGTGCGGACGGCCGGTCGGCATAAAACAAAATTTTTTTGCTTCTTTGTAACATACTAACTCTACTTCGTCGGAAAAAGTGAAAAAAGAGGGGTTAAAATTTTCGGTTTAGAAATCGTCGCATAACTTCCCATCGTATACTATGATGTGGAGTAAAAAATCGAGTAGAATTTTGAGAACTTCTGGATTATTTGTAAGATGTAGACAATTCGGCGGTCATTCAAAATTGGACTCTATTACCTAGTTATTAAAAATCAAGTTTGAATACACTGTCAAGAATAGCACGCACTACCTCTGAGACAGTGTATAACTATCTTTGTTTCTCTTTTCTATAGCATAGAATGGAAAGTATTTTAAGGGCGTGATTTATAACAATGAACACAAAAACGAACGTCCTACACTATAATCCTATAACCGCCAGATGAGACTGAACGGACTATAATGTTAAATAGTATTATAGCGGTTTCAGCGATATGAAATTATATATTAATTGGTTTTTCCAAAATAGTAGGTAACATGTTTATCGCGCTTTTTTCATTTTATATTGTTTAATAGTAAATTATTTTACTAGGAGTTAAACAATATCAATGTTGAGCTTAAAAAAGCGTTTTTAGCGTCCGCCAGTAGTTCAATAATATGCCGTTTTATTGTCGCTTGAAGAAAAATTGTTTTTTAGTAAATTATACAGTATATAGCAATAACAATAATTAAATTAGTTGAAATTTGTAATGCAAAACAAATATAAACGGTGGATTTAATTTGAATATCGTCTAAACCACAACTACATATTGTGTCAGTGAAATATAGTAATTAACTAAAATTTCTGATAAATAGTTAGGTTCGATGTATTTTAAAAATTATTTATGCGCATTTTATTTAAAATTATTTTATATAATAAACTACATAATTACCAACATAAATGTACCAGTTGTAAATGTGGAAACAAAACAATTTAAAGAAAATAATAAATCACGATTGATTGTTGTAATCGTAGTATGTAAAATTAATATTGTTTAGGAAAACAGCATCCGGCTAACTAAAAAGAACTTCTAGAAAACGTTAAATAAAAGAGTCGGGTGTAATATCACACATAACTGATGTATAAAACATGTAATGAACTTTTGGAGAATGAAATTTTGTGTCAGGCCTTTTACGCAATAGATACCATAATATACGTTTAGTAAAAGCCTAAAATGAAAAGACGAAGTTAAAAACTTTAAATAAAGCACAATGTCACATTCTATACCTTGAAGATTATAAATGCAAATTTTTGTTTAATAATAAAGACGTTTTTTTGAAGTATAGTAGTAAAAACGTGAGTAATAACGGTGTTATCTTTTCGTAAAGTCACTCTCCTACACCTGATACCTTTCAAATGCAAATTATCTTTAGATGCACATTCGCTTTTTGACGACTTAGCATTATACCAACAAAACTCGTACTATTAATTTGTTTAATTAGCACGTGTTTAATTTATACTGTATAAGGATAAACATTTTCTGAAAATGCGATAAGGGTTGACAAAACGTTTTATAGCTTAATGTAATTATTAATCTCTTCTTTAGCTTAGTTTGTTTTCGAGGGTTTTATAACTGTATACTATTAAATAATTAATCATTGTCTTAGCAAATATTAAACACATTTCTTTAATTTTGACAAGGAGTTTATTTATACACGCAAATCCGCACTTGAGCTTTTTACAATAGATTTGCCTCTTTGTTAAAAAAGTTTTTGAATAAATTAACAACGGTTCCTTTTTGGAATATCAATAAAAGTCAAAGTTGTAACAGGAAGGGTACGATTATTAATAATTATATTTTTATTTCAGATTGTATCAACAAAAGAATTTTGGCAAGTATGTTTTGCGTTATTAATCTTATTAGTAAAATCAAACACATGCTTTCTGTTTTACAGTGAAAGAAAATATCTTCTATTTCATTTTGAAATATTTCTTTCTTGATGTGAATATTGTTAGTTCCTTTTACAAATGTTTGTTCAGCACTTATTTTTTGTTGTTTAAATAAGTTGTAAATAGATATTGTGTTGACCTTAATCCATTGTAACATTGTAATATGCTTAGTTTTAATGATATTTTGTCATTTACTTTGCATTTACGAACAACAACAAATCCTTTAGCGTTTGTTAGTGTTATTTTAAGTTTAGATCGAATTTAGTTAGTTATTAGGCAACAAATATTTTGCTGTAATCGCATTAGAGTCGTGAGCGCTTTGAGAAAACAACATTGTAATTTCCAAGAATTTATAGTACACAATACTGTTTATCATGTTAGAGCTTGTTTAAATGTTGAAAACTTCAAATTTTAAATGTCATAATTGCTAGCAAATTTATTACTTAAAAAAACTGATTTCTTGTAGTAAAAATTAACTAGTGGCGTAAAATTATTTTTCAGTTCTTTATATATTTGGTCTAAAATCCTTATACTTTTGTGTAAAAATATAGTATCTTAACTTACAAAAAAAAATAATAATAAATTTTGTTTTTTAACTTTGAAACATTTTTTTTATAATCAAAGTAGATGTCATAGCGATTCACGTTTTGTAACTAGAGTCTGTTTATTGAACACAAATAGTCTAGTTACACCCTACAAAAGCCATCTTGAAATGCAAATTTTTGATTGGTCAGATTCCTGAAACACATTCCACGCGATAATTGTTTTACATTTGACATTTGGTTTTGTTTGTGGCTGATTCTATATCGGTAATTTCTGTGCATGCTGTTACTTACGGGACAACGACTGAATTACGTGTAGTTAACCCTTGTTTAACTACCCGCTATACACTCACGTATGCGTTTAAATTTTGCTTTACTTGTGATTAATAAATTCGACCTAAACATAACACGTGCACGTACAATGCCAATTTGTTATTATAGTCGCAAAACAAAAGCTAGTAATGTAAAGTATCAGTTTCGCTTAAAATGAAGATGTAAAGAAGCAACAGATAAAAAGTTAATTTAACACTTACGTAAAGTATTTTAATAAATACACTCAAGTTGCGATAAAGTAATTCTTTTCTTAATTTGTTATCATTGAAATTTAGTTTCTACTTATACAGGGTTTCTGTAAATGATTGTCCATCAAGTGAGTGTTTGAAAATTTAAAAAAGCAAATTTGCTAGTTAGAATTAATTTATCTGTCAGTTATTTCATTGTTCATTAATTTTGATCATTTAACTTGATGAAACAATAAATTATAGAAACCCTGTACATATAAGGTATTAATAAATAAAGTATGTGCCCAAACTTCAGGATGGTGTTTCTTACTCAATTTTAAGACAAAAAGTGTATATAAATATAGGACTTAAGTGGGGGAACATCATACTCCTTTAATAAAACTAAGTCATTTACTTAGAGATTTTTGGATAGATACGGCCATTTCGGACGATTCTGTAGTCGGTTAAGGTACTCATTGCTCCATCTTCTCCAGAAAAACTGCTATACCTTTAAAATTCCCTGCCAGAATCAAAACCTGTTTTCAGGCAAGTGAGTGGTGTCAAGTTCAGGATAGAAAGTTAAGCTCCGACTGATTAGAAAATGGTCCGGAGTTAGGAAGTCCGTGAGATCGCTAGAAATAGGACACAAAGGCCTGGAATTTAGAATGGTTTCAATCTGGGTCAAGATAGTGCTTAATTCCTCAAAGGTTATTTGAGCATTTCCAACCATACGACATAAATGCCCTTTGGCTCCCACAACTACGTTTTCACACAGATCCTCCCAATTAGGGCTGCGAGTAGGAATAAATTTCCAATCAAAATTGAATTCAGAGGCAAAAACCTTAAATTGGTCGGACAAATTTGTTTTCGCAAAAAATTCACGCAACTCCTTAAGATGATTTCTTGCACCTACATAATTGGATTCATTATCACTGTACATTACGGACAGAATTTCTCTGTGGGCTATGAAACGCTTTAATGTCAACAAAAAGGCTTTCGTGGATAACGATAATACAAGTTCTAAATGCACCGCTTTGGTGCCTATACATATAAAAACAGCCATAGAGCATTTAACAATTGAGGCCTTGTTGCAACTGATTTCACAAGAAGCTGCTATCTTTGCAGATAATCAACGGATTATGCAGAGCACTGCATAGTTGTACCAGATAATCAATCACCCATTTTCGTTTCAGCATACAGGTTTGCTCTAACGAAGAAAGAAGTTCTGAAAAAAAGAATTAGATAGGCTTCTAGAGGAAGATGTAATAGAAGAGTGCAAAAGTTCTTGAACATCAAATGTGGTTTTAGTTTCGATAAAGAACGGTGAAACACGTGTGTGCGTCGATTACCAACCATTAAATGCTGTGACTGTACCTGATAAATATCCTTTGCCAAAAATAGAAGACAATGTTTATGCAGCTAAAAAAACGAATTACATGACAACGTTGGATTAAAATCCGGCTACTATCAAGTGCGTGATCTGGATTAAATGACGTTGTTGTGTTCGGATATCTTGAGGATTTAGTAATAGTGTAGGAAACTTTTGAAAAACATTTATATGATTTGAAATCCGTGTTGGATAGACTTAAACTATTTAAATTACGCGTAAACAGAAAAAAAGGTGTATTCGCGTGTGCACGAGTAAAATAATTGGGTCACGTGGTTACCACCGAAGGTATACAAGCTGATCCGGATAAAGTGGGTTACCGGAACCATGCAATGTAAAACATTTAAAATCGTTTATTCAAACGTGCGTCTGATAGCGAAAGTTCGTTCCTAAGTTTTCAGATGTTACTAGACTATTAAGGGACCTATTAAAGAAGACGTTTCCTAAAAATGTGATGCTTTTCAGCAGTTAAAATTGCTATTAACGACAACACCCATTTTAAAACAAGCGAATGAAAAAGAGCCGTTTATTGTGAACACCGACGCAAGTGATTACGCTATAGGTGCAGTCTAGTTGCAAAATTTTGATAATCAAGAGCATCCAATCGAGTACGCCAGTCGTTAATTGACTTTAGACACACGGAAAATTAACACCACTGAGAGGGAAGCCCTTGCGCTAGTATACGCCTTAGCCAAATTTTGAGGTTACATTGAATGCTCTGAAGTTTTAGTACGAACCGATCATCAGCCTTTGAAGGAGTTGATGGGTCTAAAATTGCCATCAAGTCGATTGGTACGATGGGCCTTACAGTTTCTAAGCTACAATTTAAAGGTGACTTACACTCCTGGTAAGACAAATAAAATCGTCGACAGTTTATCGCGTCCTATTTGTGATAAAACCCAAGAAGCGGCATGTTCTGTATGTATGGTATCAGTTGAAATACCGCATACTTCTCCAGATGACCTAAGAAAGCACATTGCAAAGACCCGGAAATATTAAAAATTATTAAAACTTTTAATAATAACTAGCAAACCCGGCGAACTCCGTTTCGCCACCAGATGGCTTCGTTTTATGTAACATTTCGTTTGGTGATTAAAAGATGAAGAAAATTTTTTTTTGTTTTATATTTGAAAAGGAAAAATTTTATTTCATTTTACAACAGTAATGAATTCATTTCGATTACAAAAATGAAATGTTATTTAGTTAAACTTCTCTAAGTAAATGAAAGTAAATCCAAAGTAAATACTGAATCGAAGCGTTATACGTGTCCGCAAATTATCCGTTTTATTGAAGTGCACTTTGGTAAACCACATTTTTTTTTTGTTGGTCTGACGTTAACACAAACAAAGCGGATGGTTTCCCAACTCGTGAACACGCAACGTATAACTGCCCATGTGAAAAACAATGATTTTCTAAATTTATCCCGCAAACACTAAACGATTGGCCTTGCGACTTGTTAATTATCATTGCGAACGCAAGGCGAACTGGAAATTGCAATCGTTTGAAGTCAAACGGATGATCAGTCAGAATCATTGGTATTTGAGGAATACATACATTTTCACCTGCGTACTTCCCGTTAATAATGGTTGCGTCAATCAAATTCGGCATAAGTCAAGTATTGGAAATACATAGACTTTTATAATTGAGGACACCGCTACTAAATGGGTAGAACTGTTTGCTCTACAAGAAGCTACTACTTTGGAGTGTGCAAATACAATAATTTATGAAGTGCTCTTAAGATATGGTTTCCCTAGGGAAGTCATTTGTGACAAAGGGATACAATTTGTGTTGGAAGTAATACAACACACCTTGTACTTTTTGGGCATAAAACAACATGTAATTTTGTTATTCCATCTAGAACCGAATTCTGTAGAAAGGAAGAGCAAGGATATGCAATTTTGGCCGGTACTGACCACACAAGATGGGATGTTAACCTACTTAGTATTCGATTTGCCATGAATACTGTATGCTGTCAATCGACTGGAGAGTCAGCTGCGTATTCAACGTTTGGAAGAGAACTAAGGACGATGGAAGATGTTAGTCACATCCCAAAAACTGACGACAACTTCGTTCCACAGAACACTTCTTACCTAAAACGATTTGTAGATACTATGTGCAAAGTACGCGAAGGGACAATAAATTAATAATTTATCTAATTTTTAATTAACATTTTTAATGTTACCAATTCTGTTACTTTTAAAATCAACTATCATTTGTAAAAAAGCTTTTTTGAAATTTTAATTTTAATAATAAAATAATAATAATAATTTTGGCTTTTATATTGTGAAATTGTTAAATTAAATCATTATAAACTTTTATACACTACACTATACATACTGTGCTTAAACAATTATTTGATTCAAATAAAGATGCCTTGATAAAGGCGGGACCCTTCTCGTTGAAACGTAGGCCTTAATGAATTACTTGGGTTTTTATTAAGTTATCCTCACCTTAATCTCCAATCAAAGGCTCCTACCCACTAGGAGAAACCACTACAAATTTTATTGAACGGAAAACACCTTAATCAAAGTCACGTACTAAGTAACGTAAGTAAGAAGATATCCAGCAAGCAAACGCCGAAGAGAGATGGCCCTTATAAATTTTTAAAAGAAGTTTTACCTACGACGTATGAGATTGCAGACCCAATACAGAGCGACCAAGCCATCATCTTAGCGAATTAACTCCATTTATATCAGATAATGCCGATATCAACGAAATTCCTTTACTTGTCATCCCAAAACGAAGAAGGGGACGCCCAAAAAGAAATATTTTGAGTGCTACTGCATATGCGGGGACGCTAATATGCACCAGAGGAGAAACATGTAACGAGTCAGCATTTGTCATGAAAGGATGGACAAGCGTGCTCCACTTCTATTGCATTCTTTTATTAGAAAAATCTCACATATTAATTTTGTAAATCATGTATAGCAAATCAGTATAACCACTAATTTATATCCAAAGAATCTTTCATCCAATGAATCACTTGTCTAATTTGTTTAAATTCTCGAACGGCTTCCTGTCACATTGGATTGAAAAATGTGGTTCATCCGTTCAATTCGAAAACGGTTAAAGATTGGTATAAAGAGAATCATGCATAAAGTCAACTTAAAATTAAATGAAGAATTTGACAATATGAAAATATACAAAATATTTCAAAAAACAAAGATGCTTAAAGCGCTAACAAAAAGTCAATATCTTTTACAGGTAGAGCTTATGTTGAAACCTAGTCATGAGAATTGAATTCCCATAAACTTTTAATATAATCTCGTCATGATACGCCCTGTATATGTTATTAATTTGCTCACTAGATATAAAAAAAGAAATTAATATTCGATGTACTTTATTGAACCTCAGATGCCGACTACATCCTGAAATACTATTATAGTATACAACCAATAATTGCTGTGACCGTATTTGACAATAAAAATTTTGATATTTTATGATTTCCAGCAACAAGGAAATTTCTAAAATTATGGCTTGTCGTAGAAGAAATATTAAAACCAAATGACGTCAAGCCGTTGTAGTGACACAGACCGAATTACAAATATTCAGGTGAATGTTTTAATAGTTTTTAACAAATTCTCATTTTATTAAACTTAACCGCTTATTGTTCTACAATTATATTAATCGTTATTCAACCGGTTTAAAAAATTTTTAAGAAATTGGTAATCAGTTAAGTAAACCCATAAAAACTGTGGAAGTAACAATGCAAGTATAAACTAAAAAATTAGATATAAATAAAAAATAATAAACTAGAATGTATAACGTTTGAAAAATCTTGTTTTTCTGTTCCATAAAAAATTTTAACGTTTTGGAATTGTTTCCTGTAGCTTTTGCATTAATTTGTTTTAGATATGTTGCGTTTGACAACTTATTGCAATCGGTTGACGCTTCTGCTTTGTGTAACCACATAACCGATAGAATTCAATTAAATAGTTTCATTTTAACTGAGAAATGTTTAACTATAGCATAAGCGTCAATGCACCATTCCATTTCTGGTTGGATTAAAAGCGTAGATATTTGAATCCAAGTCTTGATTTGACCGTAAAGTTTAATAGTCTAATGCTTCAAAACTTAATTGTTTACAATAGTAACACAAGAAATTTAATACTCGTGCTAGATCTACTAAATTTTAAATTATATTAAAGCTTTTATTTATAGTATTTATTCTTGGTAAGTTGATTTGTATAATACGTTAATACCACATAACTTTTTCTTCAAATTTACACCATAAATTTATCTTCTTCCAAATATTCAAACATTTCAATGAGCTCTAGTAATATTTAAATTTTATTTATGTTTATCATGATTCAATATTTTACTAAAATAGAGGCTAAGTAGGACCGAAATACATCATCTCCCCCGGAATATATAACGCCCAGATGATTCTATATTTGCATATGAACTTCCCGAAGTTGGCGATAGGTGGCGATACGTGTTAAATTATTCTAATATTTTAGTTTCCTGTTATTTTTACATAGTCAATTTAAAATTAAAGATTTAAACAAACTGAACATTATATCCTATTAATATTTATACAAATGGAATATTAAAAACTTAAAAAATCTAATTTTAAATTATTGCGTTGTTCCGTAGTGTGGTAACATTATTTCCGGTATTAGAGCGCGCAGTCATCTTTGATGAAATATAATCGATTCTGAATCGATATCCATCACGACACTATAATCGCGATATTCAATCAATGACAAAACCGGAAAGCCAACGCATAACGCCATCTAGCGGTAACTGAAGGAAACACTAGCACGTATAGACAATTTACTGCTTGTATCTATGGGACGTTTTACATTCAGGGAGAAGATGTATTTCTGGTAATACTATTCACAGACATCATTTTTAATTACGGAGATTATTGATGAAATAAACAATATCTAATGTTGTTAAATATTACCAAAAATAATGTATAGGTACGCCAAATTAGTTTTGTAAATTTAAATTCAAACCGCTTACCTAAATTTGCCGTTGTAGATTTCTTACCTAAAACAGACCAAAATTCAAAATTAATGCACTCAAAATTTTGTAATACTATACATTTAATATTTTATTCACTGTATTCATTATTCATTTCTATAAGTTCGCTTCGATATAATACTAATGATATTGTGAGCATTAATTAAAGGTAAAGAAGATTAATCCTTACGCCACAAACAGGCGAAGTTGGAATCCTGTGAATGGATGTGAATCTTATAAATTGTTACCACATATGTCTTTAATACATCAATGTGTAAGCATAATAGAGATATTTGAAAGTGTTACTAAAAATAAATATTTTTATAAAAACCTATTAGCAGTAAATTTACGTTAGTCACTCTACTGTAATTGTTAACAGCTTGATATTTATTTTATTACAACAAAAAGACGCAGTTTATTAAAATTTAATATAGCGTTGCCGTTGAAGTGGACTATATCAGTAAACTGCATAGTAATTTATCAACGTCTGTACATGTTACATACTTTTTTTATCTACTCTAATACCGACTTTGTATTTGATAGATTGCTTGTATCTTACAATACATTAAGATTTTATTGTTCCTTTACATTCTATTATTAAATACAGAATTCGGTCAACAATTTGGGTATTTATTGTTTTCATTTTCTTTATAACACAAAAGCAATATATGTCTGTATAGAAAAGTCCCCTTTTGCAAAAACATAACTTAATTAATTTCATTTTATAATTAGCTAAAATATTGCGTTATTAAAAGTTTCGGTCAACAAATACAATTTTAAGAACCTTTGAAAGTTCAATTTTTTTTAATTAGATGTAAAGACCACTCAAAACAATTTTAAATTGCCAACATAGTCGTTGTACTATATTGATTACTGAATTTCTTGTAAAATTAAACGGTGAAAAAATACTACCACAAAATAAATCTTGCTTTCAGTATTTGCTTCTAACATAACCTAAAACTTTTTTTGATAATCACGCAATAAAAAAAATTGAAATCAGTACTCAGCGTATGCGCACCAATGGTGATGATGAAGATAAAATTCTCATATCAAAAAATTTCAGTATCGTAGATAGTTTTCAAAATATAAACTGGTCAAAACCTAATTGGCTACCCTGTATACTGAATTGTCATTATTTTCGGAATGACTCTCTAAAGTTTATCGCACTTATTTACTAACACCCTTTATAACACAAATTTAACTAAACCCAAATAAATCGTATTTATAAAATAAAATAGATCTAGTTGTTACTCAACCTATATAGTTATACAGTCAGAGAATATACTTTTTCTACTCCTTCTAGAATACTCACATTCTGGATTAATTTTCAATTACAGAATTGTTAGATTCCAAAACACTGTGCGAGAATATTCTTAACATACTGTTGCGCTTGGAGACAATCATTACGAAAAAAATATATTTAATTGTAGTAATATAGAGTATAAATTACTCAATTTAATTTTTAAGTTCTGGAATTTTGAAAGGCATATAAACGTAAAATTTAACCTCCAAATATTTGAATGTTGTTAAAAAGTGTAATCTGTCAGTAGGTACCTATATACTAGAGGGATTCGGATCAACTAAAAAATACAAGTTTATTGTAACCGGTCAAATACAAAATTTGTTTTAGTTGATGTCACATTTTTATTCGCTGATGGAAGGATCGTAATCTACATACTACGAACCTATGCTTTCTTATGTATGACGAAGGTTAAACAAACATCTTTGTTACCATGATCATGAACAACAAAACTATAATATTTAATGTATGATTTGAGTCTTGTTACGGTTTTATATCTCGTATTTAGAGCGTAGGTCGTAAGCCGCCTTAGAACGTGTGTCGCAAGTAGTACGGTGCGACGAAAAGTCTCGGACAATTTTCCTTTCAATTGATACACGTGGGTGTTTTAGCACTCTGAAGTGAAATTCTCAACAAAAACTATTTAATGTTGATTTCACAATTTCCAATATAAATTGGCCTTTACGTTTAATCTGGCTACATTCACCGTGAGTATTTGGGTTATTTCCTATTTGTTTTAATTCTGATTGCTACCTACATATGCTTTTAGCACGTCGTGTTTGGCATCTTATATTAGTTGTGTACGATACTGGGATAACTCTTGAGGGTGCTGGAGTAGCTAATTAAGAACCTTCCCTATTAATGAACGACTACACCACGGCTCCGCAGTAATGAAGCCGCGGACCAACGGTGAATACCACGTCAACAGAGGTTGGTTATGTTGCATACTTTCAGCGAAGGAGTCACTTATGTGCTGTTCTTCTCCGCATGCCACCCCTAGAGGAATCCTTGGGTCTATCTACCTACTTCGAACTCTTGATACCGTCGCTAGCAGATTACTTTCATTCCCGGAACTACACTCGACGTATTACAGCTAAGTTTTAGTATTTAAATTAATTACTCATAAATAATAAGGCGTATGAAGCTCGAGTACAAATGACATAAACGGCTCAATAGTTAATATGTAAGAAACTTTTATTCGGTGTATTCTGGTCAACCGGAAATTTGTTTACATCAGCTCAATAAGAGCTGGGGTGCTTAATTTAGAGCGGTTGTCGCAGACACAATAGGCCTTTTGGGTTTGCGGGAGGTACTTACCATTTTGTTTTGTTTAGATTTAGTGTAACTTGCCGTGTGTAAATTATATGTGTACGCAGAGCCTTAAAAGCAGCAACTTTTTTTTAATTTAAATGAGAACTCTTAACTCAAGCGTTTAACTAAAGCTTACCTGAAATTCGACATCTTAATTAGAAGCCTGATTTATTGCAAACCAAGCTGCTGCTAACGCACGTAACTATATGCGACTGTCTCTCTATTTCTGTCACATCATCCTACTATTTTTCTATTAAGATTAGTTTGTTATACTGTATTGTTTGTTTTTCTATTTTGGGTTTGTGTTTGATTCTTTCTTTCTTTACCTAGCAGGTGGCGCCTTGTTAGACCAGCAGTCAGAATTTTTATAGTTATTTAGGAATTTACTCCTCTACAAAGCCGGACGCTGCTGCTTTAACTACTACAAATATTTTATCCTCTACTAATTTAGTGCGCTATCAGAACCAAATTTCCTTAATTTTTCTTTTTAGGTTGTACCGCTAGAACTGTCGCTTCTTTTAATATTTTGTAAACTACAACCGTTACAGTTTTCAACTTAAGAAGTTGGTGTCTTGTTCACTACTATTAGTAATTCGAAGTTCATCTTTATTACTGATTACATAAAACCCCCGTGTTATCAGACAGGACAAGGATATTTAAAAAAAAAGACTTTTGGTGGAATCTTGTCTCCCAACCCCCCGCCCTCCACTCTAAAAGTCTATTCTATATTTAACCATATACTAGGCTTGGCCTACCACTTATATTGGTCGAGTCTATAGAGGGACAAAGAAACAAAGAAACAACAAATTTTGAATCTTAGTATACAGGGTGATGCTTTTGAAAACGGGTCATAGGTTAATGATTTTGGTATCAAAATAAAGCTATTAAGAGTCACATGAATTTTGCGTTGTTTGTCGACATCGATGATATAGGACTGTTAATTTTTGTTGCGTTTTGACACCAAAACCATTTTGTCACTTGAAAGCAAAAATTTGAAAAAAATTAGTTCACAATGCTTAATCCTCATGACCACCGTATATAGATGTTGTGGATAAAAATGAGAAATGTTTCTAAAACAATTGGCATTGTTTGTTAAGACAACAAAAAAGCCATAAATTGTTCTTTGAGGGGTAGTCTTATAATTTCATTCAACATGAAAACCACGTATAAATAAATTGGTATTGCAATGAAGCATCTATGAAATATAAAGAACCCACAGTTAGACACAATAATGATAATGTTAAAACACCACACATTTACAGCCATGTTCAATACATACACAATTAAAACTAATAACACACAAGAGGTATTAAAGAAGTCGCAACATAGAGTAATGTTATACCCCAAGGTTGGTTAGTGAGGCTTTGGAATGAGTAAGCGACTTTATCAACACAAGTCTTTAATAATTGAAAAATCTTTAAAAGGTAATTTGTCATGAATGAAAGCTTATTAAAATAACTCAGTGACTTCATATTCATTAGCAAAAGCAACCAATTTACAAGTATCCAAATGAAAAGTTATCACTTTGATTGCAGACTTTCAAAACTAAGCAGATGGTTTTCATCGAGAATCTTCACCTTACCGAATAGAGAAGGTTTTGTACGTATTTCTTCTTTCAGTTTATTAACATGTTAATGCATAAGTTAGATATGTATCACAGCGTATCGGGAAAGTTGTTTGAAAAACATTTGTTCGACAATAATTTCTTCGACGAAAAAATATCCTAAAGAAAAATTTTCGAACAAAATTTATTCAAATGAAATTTGTTAGAACGGATACTAGTTCTAATGAAATTTGTTAGAATAGAAATTTGTTCAAATAGATAAATTCCTGGGAATACTATTTCAAAAGTGGTGTATAAAGTAATGTCAATACCTGTGTGGACTTATGGTATTCAGTTCTGGGGGTGCGCAAAAACATCTAACAGCCAAATCATACAATGGTTTCAAAGTAAGGCTCTTTGCAGCCTAACAAATGCAGAATGGTATGTCAGCAATCAAACACTACATGCCCATCTCATGGGTTAAAGATGAAATCAGAAGATATGCGACCAATTATATAAACATAATTCAGTTTTATCCTAGTGTGTTAGTAACGAATCTCCTCGAGGAAGTAATAAGCACTAATACACATAAAAACACCAAGTAAGAAAGGACACCGATGTAACAGGTCGGGGCGACGAAATGGAAACAAAAACCAAACACAACTACAAGTACGAGCGGATAATAAAGGATGAAAGCGACGGATCACATGAAGTGACCAAAACGACATAAAAGAATTAAAATTTCAGTTGAAAAAAAATTATTTTATTTTGAAATTTTATTAGCATTAAAAAATAAACACAATGCTTGGGTAAGCCTCCTACCCAATATTGAAAGATGTTTGAATGAGATAATAAATACAACGACAGAAGAAATACATATTACGGTTAGCAAAGGTGTATTGCCTGAAAGAGTCTGGGAAACACAAGGACAACTTGAAGATCTACAAAAAATTAAAGAACGTATAAGAAAAAGAATTAACAAGAAAGGATAAGAATATCATAAGAAGATGAATGGCAAGATTAAGAAAAAAGTAGAGTTTAACATAGGGGACTTGGTTATAAGAAAACTCAGAATGACTGATGCACAACAAAATATTTGAGTTACTTATTAAAGCCATAAATGTTGGTAATTTAAAAAAATTAGTAAAATGTTTTCAAGTTAAAAATTACTTTCTTTAATTAGAGGAATAATGCTATGATCGCTAGTTTCTAAGTTACTAACAAATAAGAATATATAAAAAAATTAATTTATATCAATCTGAAATGAAGATAATTTAGTAAAAATTGTACAACAGTTGTGATTCTAAAGTGAATAGTCGTCATAGATATTTTCCTATACGTTCACAAATATTCAATTTGTATGTGTGTCCGTGAGAAGGCAAAGGAACGCTTCAAAATGTAAATAAATGTATGATGAATAAATTAAGAGAAAATCTTAATACATATAGCAATATAGCATCTAATAAAAAAAAAGTATCTGTATTACCCATACCATCCTTATAAATAATTGGGTGTGCCTGACCTCAAGTTGTGATAGCTAGTTTTCTTGTTTAATAAAAAAACATTTTTTTCTACTCATGTGGTTGGGGCTTGAGGGGGTGGAGAGCGCCTGTTTTTTAAATACGACTACCCATCGAATGATACCTTAAAATGACGGGCGGCCCAAAACGGTTTCAAATATGCATGACAATTTTTTTCAACAAATAAGTGAGTTAATTCTCCTGGTGTTCTCCTTCTATACACACCGTGGGGGTGTGCTTGACCTCAAGTTGTGATAGCTACATTTCTTGGGGCAGGACGACGTCTAATAAAAAAACACTTTTTCCCACTCATGTGGGTTGGGATTAGGGGGGCGCCTGTTTTTTAAATACGACCACTCATTGAGTGATACCTTAAAATGGCGGGCTGACCAATACGGTTTCAAATGTGCATCACAAAATTTTTTCAAAAATTCTTTTTAATAAATTGCATCTCTTCAGGAAAAATTTGCAATTTCTATTAATTAATTGTGTCATACTTTCTATATCCTATATGGGTTCTCAATCAAGTCATCCGCCGGTCTGTAGACCGGCTTTTAACCTAGTGGAAATATAGTACAGTTAAAAAAACTATTTTAATATAGATTTGATTGTCGATTTAAAAAATTGCCAAATATATTTTCTTTATTGCTTAACATGGTTTACTTCTAAACTGGAAGAGTACTCTTTAGAAACTTTTTTTTTTATTTAATTGTTTTATTTGTCAATTTGATTGTATGCTTGTGGTCTACTTATTTTGTTTTTATGTTTAGTTACATGTGAACTTCTTAATTTGTTTGCATCTGCTGCTTTCTCTTTTGCTTTCGCTGGAGCTCGCAGTATTATACCTTTTCTTCCTTGTAATCCAAATAAACACATTTTGTTAAAAACCTTTTCTGCATTTTGTGAGTGTTGGTGTTTAACTAATTTTATTATCAATTTATTTATAAATTGAACGGTTACGGTTTGTTTGTGTTAATTTTTTTCTATTGTTTGTTTTTTTCTTCTCGCCTTGTATTTCTTTTCACTTTCTTCTTGTTTTTGTTGTTCAACCTTTTTTTTGTAATTTTTTTGTTTTGTTGTGTTCTGGCCCTTCTATAGCAGCATTTTTTTTGTTTCGTATTTGCATTTCGATTGGTGCAGTATGACCTTTACTTTTATATTGCTTACAAATTACCAAATACTAATTTATGTTCATTAGTTGCATTTGTTTTTCTACTTTCTTTTGTTCTATCAATAAATAGGACACTCTATGAGATAATTTAGATTTTCTGACACATACACTGTTTGCACATAACTCGCTATATCAGGGAAATCTAGTTTTTGTGGCACATACATTGTATCTGTATTTTAAAAACACTACCTATTTGTAGTATGTTGGTTGTAAAAAAAATTTAATTTGCATTCATATTTTTGTTGTTCTTCAAATATCAACAAAATAAGTTCTTTAACTTCTTAAATCGCCTGTATATGTCAAGATAGTTACAAAGGGAACAAATAAACAGAACCCACTCTACTATTGTTATCATATTTATATTTATATAAATTATGTACCGGGTTAGTCAACGTCAAAGTCATAGCTTTAGAACCACGCAAGTCATTGTAATAATAAAACCTGATTTATAATTTGCCTTATTTATGAGATTTTTTATCAATTAGACAACAGACAAAAACTTATTAAAAATTGTAATAATTTAAATCTTATTAATGAAACACACCACCTTTTTTACTTTTTGGAATGATATTGAGAACTCTCCCCTAAAAGACTTAAATCTCGTATGGTTGTAAGACTACCTAAATATGGCTTTTTCTGAAGCTGAAAAATGGAAAAATTGTAGTCTGGAGTTGATGTTTTAAATAAATATCTTATTGATGGTCCAACAATAGAAGTCTAACGCGTTGATCAAAAAGGATACATTTGGTCAAAAGTAAATTACGTAATTATCAATTATATTGTTTACTATTTCTTTTCTACTATTTTTTTGCCATTGTCGTGACTAGCGCTGGGTCCGGTCCATTATATGTTGTCATGGAATGGCTTGTTGTTATATTTTATGTTCTTATTTTTCCTTCTATAATGTTTACAATTTTAATCAATATTATTAATATAAGGGTTGTACAAAAATATTAACGTTTAAAATGAGCTTAAATAAAACAAACACTTAATTTGTATTGGAAGTTAATACTAAGAACTTAAACTTCAACGGCTTCAATATGAAAAATCCCAAAAAGATTCTAAAAAAAGTAAAAAAGTCTATTTAAAGTGAGTAACAAATATTTTAAAAACATATTTTCAATGCTTTTATCTTATTTATTGTTACTTTAATATTTAAAGATGTGTAGTTTCACATAGTACTTAAGTTTTTAATCTCTAAGTTTGATGTAACACACAAAGGTGGATTTTTAAGACTGGTCCAGACGCAACGTTAAAAATGGCAGACTCGCATTTAAAATCCGACCTCGAACGTAATGACCTATTTAGAGGATTTCTGACATAAATAACTATTATTGTATATACCTATCGCAAGTCAAATATAGAGACTGAATCGGAAGCAAATGGAAATATTTTAAAGGCATGTCCAGGAAATTAAAATAAGCAAAATAAGCTCATACGTTCAAGTCCGATATTTACTTGTTTAAGATATAATTAAATTTTTATTTTTAAAAAGTTAATCAAGTTAAGTTTGACACGTTGTCCTAAATGCTAATTAAAAGAGTTATTGTCATAAAAAGTAACGTTGTAGTATGTTGTTTGTTCATGGATTTTTTATGTCGCTTTTTTAAAACATTTATGTTTCAAATTGACATTTAGCAAAACGTTGTCAATTTAACTTGATTAACTTTTTAAAAATAAAAACCTAATTAGCACTGAAATCAATAATAATCAGATTTAAACGTTTGAGCTTATTTTGCTTATTTTAGCTTCCTAGATATACTTTAAAAATATTTCCATGTCTTTCCGAATCATCCAAACATTTCCGTCAACTTAAATTTTTTAAATCCTTCAGACGCTTACTGAATTTTTTTCAGAATTTTTAGAATGTTTTTTTTTTGGAAAAAAATTAGAATAACGGTTTGGTTTATGGTGTAATTATTCTGTATTTGAGCTTCTCAATGGTAATCACTAAAGATTGATATTAACAGATTTAATTATAAACAAAACTTAATTCAGTGCAATACAGTTAATTCTAATTATTCCTGCAAAATGCACTAAACTAATTTTTTATTTAACGAAACATGGTTTAATAATTTAAAGTATTTGCAATAAAAATGGCGCAGAAAATTAAAGGAAAAACATAAAGTAAGTACGTAGATTTTTTTATCAATATGCTAAAGCATACGTTTTACTTAATGCATTCCCACATTCGATTTTAAATAGAATATTAATTCTATTAGGTATATGTAGTTTTGTATGTAAAAACAGGAATTGGTTGCACCTCAACTTTCTCTCATATTCGTACCTAGCTTTAATCTATTTTATTGTACATACGTAACCTGTCACTTAAATATAAATGTCAATTGTCAACTCAGATTGAACAAATATATAAATTGTAGTCTTACATAGGCTTACTAAATTTATCTTCAGAGATTGTGGCATATTAGTTATTTGTTCTTTTTTCTCTCTGATTAATACTCATTTTCGTTTTATTTTATTTTTATATAGTTTCATCAAATTTTACATTTATAAAATCTCATTTATAACAATTTTTTTAAAAGTGATTTTTAAAGTTGATAGAACACTAAATTTTTCTTGTAAATTGCGTACATAAAAGTTGGATTCTCTAAGTAAAAATTGGCTCAAGTTATTGTGCTCACATACAGACATAATTAAAAAAATTGGTATTTTCTATATCTGGGAGTTTCAAATCGTGGGAATCAATAAAATCTGGAGGTGAAATTTTGACGATTTTACAAGAAAATAAAAATTGATTTTAAATTGTATTTCGTTAACGAAATAAAACGATTTAAAGTATGTAATGCTTAATATACAATTTGTTTAGAAATAAAACACAATTGTAATAAATGTATAGTGGCTATTATTCAAAATGAATTCTTTCAATAACGAATTTATGATAAAATTTAGTTACCGAATTTAGAACTCTTACTAAAAGCATTCCTTGTAAGGAGATGTTTGAAAAATTCAATTACTGTAGATTCGTTTTTACCTTTCTATTATCGCATTTAAGTAATGCTGGTATATAGTAGATCTAGAGATAATTAACAGGTTTTATAGAACCTAAAAATAGACAGAAGTACATTGTTCTTGGAAGAATCCAATCTATGGGCTGTGGTGCAACTATAATTGATTACATTATCCGAGATAACAAATAATATAGTTGTAGATGGAACGAGCATGTAAAAGTGTTAGTTTCTATAGCAAAAAAAATAATACGAGAATAATATGTATTTTTGTTATAGAAGTCTAATTGAATTAATATTAGACCCCTAACAAATTATACAGTTTGTGGTGATAAAGTGGAATAAAACCCGAAAAATTACTAAATAAACGAAATAATTACTTCTCATGACATACAAAATACATTTAATATTTTAGTAAGTATATCATGCGATTAATGGCGATTATTAAGTCTTAACGTCCATTAAATCTATGTGTATACTATTATTTCTATATTGTCAAATTTATTAATAATAATAACGGAACAAGTAATATAAAAACTGACTTTTATGATGGTGCATATTTATTGGCTTTAAATTTTATCTTAACTAAATGTTTGCCGCTAGTAAATGTCTAACCAATTATTTTAAATACAACTTAAAAAAAACTATTAGAAAACCAATCCTATATTACAATTACGAGAGAATAGTTTGAAGAACGAGACTAAGCGAGTTTTTTTGAAATGAAATGATTGTCATACGACATTAACTTTGATGGGTGATTAAGTATCAAATAGAAGTTATTTTCCAAATTCGATATTCTTATTTTAAAACAACGTTGTTTGCCTAACAGGTGACAATAAAATAAATCTACTACAAAGAATTACTTTTGAATAAATTCAACTGGTAGAAAAACCACTGTATAATTAATTGGTTTCTAATATTTAGGAAAATTACAGGGATTACCTTATTGAAGATATGCTAGTGTTGAATAAAGTTGTGGTAGCCTGTGCTACCTATTCTCTTTTGTGTGCAAACATCAAAAATTTGATATTTTTTGTGGGAGAACTAACGTCGCCAGGTTCAAACCTTAATAACTTCGTTATTAAAGGTAAGCTAACATTATTTTTAGTTGAACTAGCCTGTGCTACCTCAGCTTTTTATTGTTCAAAGGTCAAAAGTTCGAAATTTTCTTATAGGGGGCTGGCTTCCAAGATTCAACTTTCAATCACTCAATTATTAACGGTGTGCTAGCGTTGAGAAAAGTTGAGCTAGTCTCAGCCACAGTGCCTCAGGTTCGGGGTAAGTAGATGCCAGCTATTCGGGTTTTTAACGGTGGTTCTTTTTAAGGAGTTCTCTAGAGGTCATCAGGGTTTTGTGCTATGCAGTGGTCTTAGAGTTAGTGGTTGCCGAGCACCGAATTCAATCAGCATTTGCAGCGGTCTTAGAGTTAGTGGCGGATATCTTTAGGCGGTTTTTATATTCGGGATTCACCACTAATGCATACGGGGTTCAAGTTGGATAGTCGGATTAGAAATCGGGTTAGAAGTTTAATAGGAAGTCGGACTCAAAAGGCATTGCACTCGCGCTTATATAGGGAGCTTTATCTTAAGCGGAAGATTGGACGGTGCGCACGAGGTTTGTTTCGGACGATGTAAATTTTATGCCGTGAGATAGTTCTTTCTCAACTGCAAATTTGAATTATAACATCGTCGGTTTCTTACATATCTCCCTTACCTCCGGCAGAGGGATGCTAACCGTCTTGGGCAACGGAAGGACGCCGAGAATGCTTGCATCGGTTCTCAACATGGTTAGAAAAGCCATGCGTCTCACAGGGAGTCGCGGTGTTTTCATCTTCATAGTTTTATGTCTTTCTCTTCTTTTTAGTTTCTCCCATTCGAATAGAGCAGGTCCGGGGTGAGTTACGGAGGACGAAAGCACCACTGGTGCATTTGACGGTGGGGAACTAGACAGCGGTGACTCGAACACTTGATGAAGCGGTTTCTTCGACGGGAGTTTGGAGTTTAAAATTGATGCCGTAAATGAAATTACCTCAGAAATGCTACGAAACGTTTATAAAGAATTTAGAAGGAGAATTGAGATGTTTTGAAGTTGGAGCAGGATATACTGAGTAGATGTTCTTTGTTTACTGTTACTGTTAGTTTTTCTTACATGATTACTCCGTATTGTTATTTTTGATAGATTTTATTTTATGGGGTTTTAGAACAAGCAAAACTTTTTATCAAGAACGACATTTTTCGCTAAAACTAAAATTAAACGAATTTTTACCTATAGGATACCCTATCCGTCGACACACTCTATATATAAAATATTAAAACTTAAATTGAAGTTTTTGAGAGACTGGCATAACCCATTGTAAAAGGCAAACATCGTGTTACAAAAGTCAATGCATTTCTTTGGTTGCTCATTGTTTAGGTTCATACAGCGTGGGCCAAGTTATTCGAGATGGTCTTTAGTAGACAAACGATATAACATTTTAAAAACATTTTGAGATAAGCGTATATACGTCAATAAAAGCTACATTCTTAAATTATTTGAATTGTACAGGGCAACTCACAAAAGTGTGACGCATAAAAGTTACATATTTTTAAATGGAACGCCTTCTATTTAATTGTTTAATTGTAATTTACATACAAAATAAACACATATTTCATAAGGGTTCTTTATGCCTAATTGTTATAGTTCAAGAGTTATTTCATTTTTTCATAAAATCGAAGGCTCTCAATCGCATAACGTGGCGCACCCTATATGTATAGGATAGAATCGTGAATATTGTGGCATTATTTTAAACGCGATCGTTCAGTACAAGAAGGTAAAACGGTGCCTACGTCTTAGTGCACTAGATCCGCAGCAAAATGTTGGCTAGGTGGGTGACCGTGTCTATACGATTATTAACAGTATAACAAAATTACGAGATATTTAAGAGGAACACTTACTAACAGTGCGCCATCGCTAAACCTTGCACTATAAGAATCATTAAACCAGCCTTTAATTTTATATGTTTGAAGTAAAACTTAATGGTTTATGAAAGACAAAACTTGGGGCATTGACGCTGTAGTATACTTTTTTTTCCAAAATGCTTACTTTTTGTTTTTTTTATGTTTAATTTGTACATTTTATAGCATATTTAACATTATAATTTTAATAGAAATAGTACAAAATCAAAATTCTACCACAACCACAACAAAGTTCCTTCTTATATCTACCTATTTAAATCTAAACATTGCTAATAAATTTGAGACAATTTTATCGCATTAAAATGCTTACTTATAGTGCACGATTTAGCGATGACTCACTGCTAGTACGTATCCCTCTTAAAAATAGTACTTCAACTAGTAAGCTAAAAAGAAAAGTTGTCTAATTTAAGTTTTTATTACATTCTTGATTAAAAAACCACATCATCAATTTCTGATGAAAATCAATTTGAGTAAACAAATGTTAAGAATTACTATCAAAGTTTAAGTATTTTTCAAAGTTAATTTACATAAAAGTTAATATTGTTTGTGAATGAATAATCTGTGAAAAAAAAAGAAGAATCGCTTGCTATATCTTTCATCTTAAGAAGCTGCCGGAGTTTAAAAAAAATGCTAAAATTTACAGGTTTGTTTTTCTATTACAGACCTTACCAAAAATGTAATATCTTAACTTGACATTTATAGATTTAATATGGTATTTTTTCAAAGAAAGCTAGAGTTTATCAAAAGAAACTATTTTTTTGTTAAATGACCATTGGTTGTTATATAAAGTGAATGAAGAGATATATATTATCGCCACTTATCGGAATACATAGAATTTAACAATAAGAAGATTTACGATCCTAGATCCTAGGGTGCAGTTTGAACGTTGTGTTTTGTACAGAAATATGCAGTTTTCGTTTTTGTCAAGCAGACCAATTACATTCCTTTTTAACCTTTTGTAGTGGTAAATATATTTCCTTTAATGCTGGCCACGACACTACTGGCGGTGTACCGAAAAAAGGCAACATACCTAGGGCTAAAAAAATCTGAATAATGCACAAGCTACTCCTTACACTTACAACGATGGTTGTGGATGCTGGCAAACATATTTTGACATTAAATCGTGTGATAACCAAACCTAGATATATTATGTGGAAGTATAGTCACCTGATTTTTATAATAAATCATTGGTACAGCCATCTTTAAATAAGTTCAACCAAATATACAAATAATTGAAAATTAAACAACGCAAAAACCATTGTTTTTATATACTTAAACAATGGTAGAACACAGAATAATTAACCCAAAATAGGTAGGTAGAAGCTCCTCCTTTCTTCGAAATTGTCCATAAATCACTTAAAATTAAATTACAAGTTTCTTATTTATTTAAAACTGCACAATTTTAATACAACTTCATGCAAAATACGAATTCGCGCATTACCTCCAACGGACATGATTGTACTGGCATTATCTTTTTTACCATTTGTTGCATCGAGGCCTAGACGATAAAATATTTTCAATACGCAAAGTAAAGGAGTTAATAACTTAGCTTTAACTTTTAATTTTATTCAGTAAGTAATAAAATTTTAAAGCAAGGAAAAGAAAACACTAAACAATTATTTGAAAAGGTTTTGAATTCATAAAAGTTTACAAAGGTTTTGCAAAGCAAATATTTTTCCGTATTTAAAAACTAATTATTATTATTAATCTTCATTTGCAAAGCCAATTCATGCTTTATTTTATTTTTATTTTATTTTACTAGGTCTCCGTTATCACAAAATTAATATTAAAAAAAGTGATCAAAAGGCGGTGATAAAATGTACAGAAATAAAACACAGCGATAAAAAAATCCAATGATTAATCGGTGACGATGAAACGTCTCGGTGATTAAACTGTTTTGTGATGAAATGGCAATGAAAGTTCCCACCTCCATTTACTCATTTTCTTAGTGGAGTGGTTCAAAACGGTTTTATTTTTATAGATTACAATATTAATTATAATTTGCAGAACAAAATATAGGGATATATTTTTGAAACTGCGCAGAACAACCCTGATTTTCCAAAACCACAATTTTCTGTACTATCAGATCTACACTGCAGAATATTTTTTCAAGTATCGCATCGGAACAAGTAACAGGGCAGTCAAAGAGTTTTGATAAAATTCCATTCCGATTCAATCAGACACTCATAGTTACCCACACAACTATACTTCTAAATACAATTTTATTAGGTATTCCATGACTGCAATCTATTGTACAAGAAAGTGCCGAAAACATTTAAGAGCATTGCATAGAAATTTACATTTAACATAGTTTTTGTGGTGTTTAACAAACACATTTGGAGAGTGAAGACTTGCGTCGTGTAGGTAGTAAAAAATAGTATTTTTTTTTTTTTTTGGAAAGGAGATTTACCAAACAACTTCTAGGGCTAGTCCTGACATAAAAATTTAGACTAACGATGTAATCAAAAAAACATAAATATCGTATCCAATATTCAGGTAGTCATTATAAGTTAAACATTAGGTGGTAGATCTGCAAAAATCAAGTTAACGTGTATATCTACAAGTTTTTTTTACGAAAGTGCAAATATCTGTACTCGTGTTTAGAACCACTCGTGCTACGCTACGCTTTGCGCTCGTTTAGCTATCAACACTCGCACGATATTTGTTACTTTTGACACTTGTTAGGAAAATAATTATTTCCTCACTAGCGAGGAAAACAATGTCGTGTTACAAAAATGCCTCTTTAAAGAAATGTAAGATTGTGTCACTAGAACTATATGCGCCTAGTATTTAGAGAAGAGCGAGAAGCTTAAGATAGGAGGCGATGGAATAAAATGAGGGAGGCCTATGTTCAAAAATGGACTGTAGAAATGGGTCTTTGAGGTTGAGACTTAGTTAAACAATTTAATTTAGTATTCAATCAGGTTTGTTTAATTTAATATCTTATATTTCGACTCTTAAAAATTGCTACCCTACATTTATTGGTTAGAATTACGCGACTGCGCTATGACAGATTGAGACCTCACTGATACTTCAGAATACGGTAGCAAGACTATTGGGACCTACCTATTAAATATTACTTCTTTCATTAAGTTGTTTTTTGGGAATTTCGTGAAAAAATGCTGTACCTAACACATATGAAAACCTTTTTTCCACTCTAGTTTAATGCCTCACTCTACGCTTGTGAGGCAACTCGAGCTCAAATGAGAAAAAGAATCGCTTTCCTCACTAGTTAGACAAATAACTATTCTTTGCCTATCTCTAACTTAAATGTCGTATATCTTATAACTGTTTTCATCAAATGAAATAGTTGTGCACATTGTAAACCTTTTGTTTTTTGTCTAATTCATTAGTGTACTAACCAGGTCCTCCAATTTTGCACTTTACTTTTTTGTTTAATTTTTTATATTTTAAGATCTTTTCTCCACTTTTAAATTTTTTCAATCGCTTGGTTTATATTTTATTAGGTTCTGATTTAAATCCAACAATAGCACTTTATAAACTTAAGATATTTTAATTTATTTATTTATTTATTCGTATGGTACATTTTAAATATTGTGATGTAGGTGTTATGTATGGTGTCTCAGAAAATCAGTATAAACCTGTATAGTGTGGTGACAAAACAGTGTGCAATTGTAGATTAGTTCGTCTTGGCAAAGCATTTGCTTCAAGGTTTAGGAAAACCACTAAAACCTAAACATGCCAACCCTTACCCACCCTAGGAGTCACATGTAATAATATTAATTAAGTGTGTAAACATTATAGAAAGTAAATAAGAACATAAAATATAACAGCTATTGCTTGACGACATATAATGGACTGGTCTAAGCGCAAATCACGACAATGACAAAAAAATGGGACC
>JALBCR010001112.1:100000-117471 GCA_030710515.1 Abscondita cerata | reverse complement strand
CCTCACTACTGCCCTAACATTGGCACCGCATTGTAGTTGTAGCTTTTTATGCAGTCTAATACTATTGACTTCAATTTGTCACCTTTACATATCGTAATTGTAAAGATGTAGCACAAGGGTTCTTTAAATTTTTTATATATAACTCTAACCATGATCAAGTAGCAGTTTGAGCTGGCAAAAAATTTAAAACCTACTTTAAAATTAACATTTTGAGGCTCATAAAATATAATTTTAGTGAAAATTGTTTGTATTCCTCTGTATATCTCCTGCTTCTTAGTGGTTTATTTTTAAGTCCACTTGGACTGTCACAATTTGTGTTCTGCTTTTGGGAAGTAATCGTTGGGAGATGTCAAGTTCAATTGAAGTGCTTTCTTTTCACGTTGCAAATTAAGAATGTTCTTCCGTAATTTTCTTTACCTAAGAGTATTTGAGCTGCAATCTTGAGTAGTTTTGGTATAGCTAGAGATGTTAACGGGCATTTATTGCTTCGCCAATATACCTTGCATCATTTGAATATTGGGTTTCAGAAATTGACACTTGTAATTCATTTAGGAATGGCAAGTGTTCGCCACATACTCGTTAAGTTTTTAGAGTCGACATTTTTATGCAACAAATCGGACCTTCCAGATTCTGTTAACCATTCAAAACACCTACAACAAATGTTTGTAATTTACTTAAAATTCTTCATGTAACTTAACTCGCCTAGTTAAATCTCCTTTCGAAAACCTGAAAAACTGATTCTACCATCATATTTAATAAATAAATAAATTCAGGTTATGTATTTGCGGTTATGGGATGGGGGCGCGAATTTTAAACTAATGACATTTTTTTATTCAAATAATTTTATCGTGTTAGGTAATTTTAAGCAGCAAATACGTTAAAGATAATCTCCTTGATATACAAAATTATGTTTCACTCGTTTTTGTTAAACAACTATTCTTAGATTCTCAAAAAATTGAATTTGTTCATTATTAACCTAGGTCAACAATAGAAAAATTATTAACCACTAATAGAGAAATTCAACTTCTCAGTTGGCTAGGAGACGCAATAATTGTCCACTTCACAGCTAGTAGTGGAAAAAAAATGTTTAAGGGTTAATGAAAGATGAGAACGCCGGTAGAGTAATGAGTGAATTCTGTTCGGTGTAAAATCAAAAATTATATATTATAAAGTACAATCCGATCTCGATGATGATAAACCTAAAGTTATTAAAAAAGCTAAGGGTGTTTTTTGAAAACGTTGTTCGAAATACGATTTCTTTTGATGATTACATGAAACGTGTTAAAAGAGAACGCCATACTTGTTCGTGAACAAAATCATATTCGCTCTATGAAGAATGATATTTTTACCATTCGACAGTATAAAATTGCTATTGCTGAAGGTGATGATAAACGGTTTTCTCAACCTGATGGTGTAAATACACTTGCGTGGGGGCATTATTCATTAACGGAATAATAGTTTAATTTTTTTTAAATTTTTATATCAATTCTCTATGTATTTAACATGGTTTTATTATTATTATTATTATTATTATTATTATTATTATTATTATTGTTATTATAGCTAGTAATTACGTTATTTTAAAAAGTACTGCAACGCGCATATGCTTGTCGATTTTATAATGGATGTTTATGATTATATACATGTTTTTATTTTTTAATATAATTTTTATATATTTTTTAAGGCACTGTATTCTTTTAATATTAGTTTTTACACTGTTATCCCGTATGTTTATAGATTTTAATCGTTTTATCATCAATTAATTATGTATGCTTTTTTTTAAAGTACTGTTTCGATTTGTAGATTTTAGTAAATAATTAGGTAAAGAATATGTTTTTATAACCATAAATTCTTATTTTTCTATGTAATTGTAATGTATCACACACACACGCGCTCGCACGTTTTAAAATAAATAGATACAAATATTTTTGTTTTTATTTTACAAATTTTTTTTTTATTACATTTTTAATATAAGTATTTAAAAACAGTTATAAAATATCTTCAGTGTTTATCCAGCTGTTTTCTTTGTGTCCAAGCCAGCTAACAAAAAGACGGTTTACGCGTCGTTTTAATACTTTTTCGATTAGATAAACATCAGGGTGTCTAGTTTTCATAATTTCTTCTTGATAAAAACCTCCGCGAATCGGGTCACCGTACATATCCTCCAGTAAATACGTAACAGGGTTTGTAACTTGAACTTTGGTGATTTTAAATAACTCGACAGTCCAATTGTTTGTGTATCCCTTTGAAAATGCACCTTTATGTTTAGAGATTCGAACAATATCGCCTGCTTTATAACGCGGTTTATCCAAAAACGTTTTTATGCGTCCAAATACGTGGCTCAAGTCTGTTTTCGGTGTTACGTTGCGTGGCTTCATACCAATTGTTCTATGCGTCGTACCGTTGTAGTCTGCAGCGACGTCGCCGATTAAATTATACCATCGATAATTACCTTGCATTTTTTACGAGAAAGACCTTTTTGTAGAATACGTTGAATAATGATTAATTTTTTCTTATCCATGAGTTTCGAAAACGCGCTATTGTAAAACTCTTTTCCTGCATCGGTTTGTATATTTTTTGGCGTGCGCCCCGAATTACGGAAAATATCAGACATCGCTTTAGTAATTTCTTCGCCACGTTTGGATTTTACCGCGCGCAGCCATAAATATTTTGAAAAACGGTCGATAACAACCAAGATGTATCGAAACCCTTTATTAATTTGTGAAAACGGTTGGAACTCTGCCAAATCTAATTCCCACGTATCATCGTAAGTTTTAATAATGACTTTTCGGCGTCTGAAATTTCTTCTAGCGGGCTTATGCAATTCATTTACAACCTGCTGCTTTGACATGTTATTTTTTTATCGGCGTGTTACGCTTGACGCTTGCGTTCCCACTTAAATTTTGCAACAGACTATTCATTTTGTCCAAATCCGTTCTTAAATTGCGTATAGAATCATCTCTAGATTTAACGTCGGAATCTAGGCGAGCATTTAATGTTTTGATATCGGATTTTAATTTGTTCAGATATCGCCCATTTACATACGGATTGTCTTGAATTGATTGCTTAAACATATCTACTGTGGTGACGCTCACCGTCGTTTTTACATTATCGGGGATCACTTTTGAATAATTTCGTTGATATCTTTAGTGATCGTTTGCTGGATGTCATTTATTTTATTAACCGCTATTTTTAATTCGGCGTATATAGTATTCGCATAAGCGTCAATAGCGCTTTGAAGTTCACGACTCGCTGCATCCACGTATGCCTTATTTGCAGCGTCGGTTCCAGTTTGTGGATAGCCGACGTTTCTCAATTGCATTTCGTTAAAGAAATATTTATCTTCCAAATAAGATTTTAAATTGATCGCGTTATGTAAATCGAGAGGGTCTGCGATGTTAATCAGTCTTCTATTTTCCATGTCGTAGTTGTTGTCGGCTGTTATTTTAAAACCTACACCAGGAGGACCTCGTAGTGATGATGCACTCGACGGCGACATCGACGTCGAAAACGGGCGCCCAAATTTATCAACAGACATGTTAAAGCGATGCTTTATGTTTAGTTTGTATCTCCACAGATGTCTTTATAAACGTCTCTAGGGTAGGTGTTGATTGCAATGCAACTTTTTTTGTTTAAGGTGTTCCATTAAATACACCAGAATTTGTCCTATCACTGATGCTGATAAATCAAGTTCTACAATACGATTGTTGAGCTTCTCCATTGCCCGCAAGATGGGCGAGGCGGTTGGCGATGTCGCAAGCTCCTCTATGCGATCATGTATGTGTACCAAGCGATTTGATAAATTAGCTTTTCTCAGAAGTGGATTTTCATTAAACAACTCTTTGAATGCGGCATCCATTTTCGCCTTGACATACCCTGGTAGCGCACTTAAAAGAGTAGCGATTTCTCCATTCACTGTTTTTTGTATAGCGTTAATTTTTGCAATTAGAGGTTCGATTAATGTGTTTGCACAATTGCTCGCGTTGTTATGCAAGCGGCCAAATTTGTCTATAGACGACATTATTGTTTCAGGTATCGATCGAGCATTAACTATAAAATGCAGCACGATTGCTGTTATATAGTATAAGGCATGTTTTCGATGTAGCCGTCTTCGTATAATTCTTCTAAAATTGATATTATTTCGTTTCTGACGCCACTGTTTCCAGCCGTCTTCTCGCTCCACAAAACTTGTAATTCATCCATCAACTCGTGAACATTGTTCCAGTATCTGTACTCTACGGGTTTATTTCTGAATTTCTTAAACAAACCCTGCCCCTCTACGCCGCTTGACGGTGAATGATACGACAAAGATCCATCACTATCATCAGCACTGCTATCATTATCATTTCGTTCACGACGCACCTGTTTTTTTCGCCTGCGCTGATTGTGTAATAATGGTTTGATCGTATCAGTATATTTTACTCCTCTGTTTGCTCTAATCGGAGCGTCGGGGTCATACGCTCTTCTATAAACATTTGTATCATAAAGAATGCTCACATACTTAAGCTCATCTGATTTGTGAATCAGCTTTCTATCCGGTTTTTTCATAAATATCAGTTCGTACAAGCCAGGCGTGCCCTTATACAAACGCCCATTAATAATAAGATCCTTATCGCGGATATCAACAACAGAATCTCCGATAACCCATTTATTGTTATCAGCGTCGTAATGAACTCCATACATAAAGTCGACTTTATCACCTCGCGTATCATTCATCAGCATTTCCATATATTTTTGTGGTAATGGATGATACTGCCGTTCTAGTAAATTTGAATACGATCTCTCTAATTCATAACGAGACGTGGGTAATTCAGCATTCGAAGAAGAATCCGACGCACCCACAGCTGCTTCGATTTCTTTGTTGGTTGATTCGTCTTCGCCCTTCAAGTTTTTGTTCTTTCCACCAGCATTTTTCGAATTAATTGACGACTCTATATTAGATAGTGGTGTTATTATCGGTTTATACGTATTCTCAAATGCTTTTCCGGCATCCAAACGTTGACGTTTAAGAGCGTTGTATTTTTTCCTAATCGATTCTCGAACTTGCTGTATCTTATTTTTTAAATTTATTTCTTTGGAATCCATTGTTCTAACTCGCACCGTGTGACGCGTGTTTGTTAACTTTGAGGACTAAACAAATTCAACACATAATACCAATATATATTAAGACGCTTCTAAATTCGCACAACTACGGCGGTTCTGATTCATATGTTTTTCGCGATGTTTTATATCGAGAATCGGTGCTAGCATGACATCACACTGATTTATTCTTTTTCAAACCTCGCTCGGTCGATTGCATAAAAATGCCAGCGTCCTTTACGAGCCTGCTTATGCTCCAATGACATGTGAGCATGTTCGATAGTTACAATTGTAGAAAATCGCACTTTTTTTTATCCATAGTGCCACATAATTGCTTACTATATATCTGGCCCATTTTTACTCGCAAACATATAATAACAAACTAAACAGATTCTTGTAGCTCTTAAGGTAATATAAACTCGTCGAAACCCTTTCGATAACGTCCGTCGTTTATATCAACAGCGTCTTTGTTAATCATTAGAAAACCATGCGGCGTAGACCAGCACTCACCACACATTTCTTTAAAAACCTGCATGCTAATTGTCGGGCTAACGTGATCATCGTACACGTGTTTCAGATTCATCTCATCCTGCTGGAAAAGGATAACAACATTTGCGTTATCTCGAATCAATTGTTTGGGTATCCTGCTATACGTTTGACCCAAATAAAAACAGTCTATCGAGTTATGACGCCCCATGCTGAAGTATGCCCTAATATTATCCTGCTTCTCTAGCGCAATATCGTCAAAATAAATACAGAGTCAGGTTTTGCGTCGTTAGGAGCCATAATATTTTCGTTATCACTGAACGTATAATAGCCTATTTCAGGCATCGCAGTTAAAATCTCATACAACAGCTTGTATTTATCTTGGTTTAGTGATTTGGAGTAGACGTAAACGTTTTTAAATTTCAGACCGTTTGCTTCAGTTAAAAGACTGAACATTGCATTAGTTTTTCCCGAATTTGATGGCCCTGCGATGATGGCTCTTACTGTATTCGGCAGTAAGACACCGTGTTTACTCGGTTTGCCGCTGCTATTACATAACATCATTAATTCATTATTATGCACTGGTAATCTATACTTTTGAGTCACAATTTTCATTTTTCTCAATTCGACCTTATCGACTGGGTTATTTAAATCATACTAAAGATATTTTAGAAGTACATGCACTTTATTTATTTATCAAAAATTACATCGTGTGTATATGAATATTTTTTTTTCTTCTTTTTCGTTTTCTCTTGCATATTGATCATATTACATCCTTTTGACTTCGCCAGTTATCGGGTTGTATTGGATAAGGGCATCGTGGATTATTAGGCAGTATGCTCCCATATTGTTTTCAAAGTTTGCTGCGGATTCTAATTCCAGTTTAACGTCCACAGTAGAATTCTTCAAGTTCTCATTCTGATTGGCACAGTCGATTATAAAGATCGGGCAATTTTTAAATTGTTGATAGTCGAATGTGGGAATGCAGATTGTTGATGTAACATTCGAACCGGCGCACCTCCGGCAATATTGCATTCATTTCGATCATAATAGTCTCGTTGAAAGTTAATGTAATTCCTATACGCCAATGCATACTTATTTGTGCCAAAATCCAAATTCATGGATTCATACGGATATCTCTCAGAATTAAGATGTAATCTAATATCTGTAATATTGCCACTGTCAAAAACGCTCGCTTTACCATTTTTTGAACGTCTCCTTTGGTTTTTCTGAAGAGCCACAATAACCCATCCGGGTTTCTCTAATTGCGAAGACGTCTTTATCGGCCATGTATCAGTTTTAACCTGCTTTAAAGCTGGATATTCGTATAATTCCCATTGACGAAACGGCATGGTGATTACAGGGTTTCTATTAATCTTCTCGAATAGTTTCAGCTTTGCTCTATCGCTGAGCGTTAAGTGCGGCACTTTCCATTGAATTTTCGATAGCGTTATGGCCGCATCAGCCTCCCCATAATAACAATCCAAATCGGTTCTCGATCTGATCAAAACAAGCTCCTGCTTCATATTCACGATAACCTGTCTATAATGTTCGGCAAATCCGAATATGTGCTTCAGAGGCAGGCAAACCCCGAATTTTTTGGCCAAATCAGCATCGTTTGCGCTGAATTGCACTTGTAGAGTGTTCTCATTCAATGGAGACCATCCAATGTGGGCCAGCGCTTTCTTGTCTGCGGCGCCATACGATGCATAGCCCTTCATTGCCGACCCGATACCTGGATTTCTGCTAACATCCACGCGATGTCCACCCAATTCATATCGAATCTCTTCAAACAAGAAACAGGCAAAATTGTTTGTTAAATCACACGTTTTTGCAGCGTCTGCTTGTCTTCGCGTAATATAACCCTCGATGTATAGAAAACTATCGTGGGTAGCCGTAATCAAATCCTGGCTTTGAATTGCAATTCTGATTTCATCTGATGGTTCATAACTATTGGACCCATAAGGCAAGTATGTGTGAATATCAGATCTAACGATTGAATCGTCGAAATGAGCATCGCCGAAAATATTTAATTGTTCGCTCATCTTTTTTCCTTTTTCGGCTATTGTTTCACTTTAACACCGATTGATTTTAAGAAAAGTTTCTCTCTTACAGTCAAGTGATTGTTGTCGCTCTTATTTTTCTTCTTCTTCTTACTCGATAATGCACGAAATATCTGTGATGATGTGTTGTTGTTGGCTTGTTTATTAATGGATCCTCCAGCGAATGATTTGTTTTTTATAGAAATCGGTGTTTTTTTATTACCGCCACAGATCTGGCCGCCACAGTTTACAACGGAAAAAGTGTTTTTACTAAATTTTAACCCCATAATTCTTTCTTCAATTCCAATCTCACAGTGAAAGGCTCGTCGCCGCCAAAATCTATCGGTTCGCCTTTTTGATTGACCAATCTGATGCTAATATTACTTATAATGCGGGTGTTTAGCTCCAAATATTGGGTATTGTTCGGTATTTTATCCAAACGATATCCTGGTGGTACTGAAATGTCCACTTCGTATAAGGTCTTTGCAATTCTCCCGTTTCTGTACGCTCCTTTTATAATATTACACTCGACGTGTATGTTGGTGTGTTTTATTATTTGGATATCCAAGGTAGATTTATGGCTAATATTATGGGTGAGTATTTTGGACTCGAAACCAAGCATACGACCGATATTTCCCGGTTGTGTAAAGTCAATCGCATAAACACTCTGAAGTTCGCATTTCAGAGTATTATTGTTTGCCCGCAGTTTAAATATAGAGGAGTCGTCCAATCCCCCTCTTCTTTGCTTAATTTGTTTTTGTACGATAATCAGCAACCAGTTGTTTTGTTAAATAATTGTTAAGTTCATCTATTTCGTATGATCCGTGCGGGATATGAAGGACTTTAGCAGATTTTTAGCAGTATCATTATCTATATAGTATAATTTATCGTTGCCGTCGTTAATATTTCGAATAGAATTACACCCAAAAATCCGACCAGACCAATCACATGATTGTATTTTTCGTCTAATTCAATCGGTGGATAAAAATCGTGCGAAGCTGTATTACCAACACCTTCCAAACTGAATGTTATCGACATTGTAACTGATTATTGATACATGTGTATAGATATTTTATTTATTCATACAAAAATTTGTATACATTTACGAATGTAGGAATTTAAGGCATAAATGTCCACAAATTACACTATCAAACTCTTGGTCCCTTTTGTAGTTGTAGTAGATCTCGCACCCCCGAAAGTACTTGATTAATTCAGATGGTGGTTTTACATTGCCGAAGCTATCATAATACCATACTCTCGATCCTCGTTCCTTATAACACACCCAATGCGTTCCTGGTCCTCGAACGCTATCCAGGTTTACAATTGCTAATTCGTTCACAGCAGGCCCGTCTTTTGGTAAATTATCGCGCATAAATACATCTCTAAAGTATGGCGCATTTCTAGCTAACTTTCGCAAATCGATATCGGTTAACGCTCTTTCGGGAAGCTTTATTAGTTTTTTGAACCACGATAGGGCTTTAGATATAATGCAGAGCCGCGTTTTCCGTATGGCTTCAAGTATATGCCGCTGCCTTTCTTCCCCAGGGCTATAGCTTCCATCGTGCGATTATGTCGAGTAGCTTCTTCAGCACGCTGCTTTGCGTTTTAGCATCGTTAACGGCTCTAGCTATTCCAGCGGCACCACCAGCAAGCGCTCCAGTTGCAGAAAGCCCGGCAAATAGAGGTATTAGAAATGGTAATATTCCACCACTTTTAGGGATTGGGATGATACGTGGCATTACTATGTTTCGTTTTCCGCTAAAATGTCGAACAGCCAGCTTCGCTTGATCGTAGGCCTTTTTAATCATTGAGATGGGGTTACCACCTCCGCCGCCATTCACATAATTAGCCTTCGTATTATTCTTAATCATTCGGCGAACTTTGTTGAACGACGCTCTCGCTTTTCGTTTCTTTATTTTTTGCTTCATGGTTTTAGTTTTTGATTTATTCAAACCCATGCCTAATGATCGCTTAGCACGCATAGCCGCACTAACCGCTAGAGCAGCTGTTCTTTCACCTAAATTTGCGTCTTTTGACTTGAACCGCTCCCAAGCTTTTGCTGAACAATTGATCAGCACGATGTCTTGCAGCTAAATCGTTAGGACTGTTATTGTAGCTGATATCGTGTGTTTGCAGTGCGAATCTAAAGCATTAATACCCGCATCACCTCGAGCCAGCCGTTTTGTAGCTTTGTACCAGGTCCACAATACTGATACCCCGGCAGGTGTCTACAGGAAGTCTGTTAATTAACTGTTTATAACACCAGCTCCTCGTTTGTCCTTAATTTTTTTACCCTTCTTTGATGATAGCATGATTACTTTTGCTCAACAAGCTCACCTTGCAAATATATTTATACATACCACTTAGTATATTTTCATCTTTATGGATTTGATTAAAAAAATATTTATATAGTAAATATATATATTTAAAAAAAGAAATACATGAAAAGCATCATCGATGCTTGGTTTCTAGCGCATATTTTCCGCAACGCACGACATAATAAAACTAGGGCGACGATATAAAACCTCCATTAAACATAATACATTGTGCGAATTAATATTACATTCAATGTTTAACAGTTTTTCATACGTATCATAAACACTCCAACCGTCATCATCATAGTCGGATTGATTCAGTGTTTTCTTCTTTCTCTGCTCGATAGCCACTCGTTTGATTACATGATTGTAGAATGCATCCAGGTTATGCGATTGCATTAACTCCAGACGATAATTAATTATATCTTTCAAACCAAACATGCAATCGACATCCCACTTGTTTAGAACACAATTTTTTAATCACGCGTTAAAGTGATTGTATTTACAAAACCATTATCGCTACCCGCACTCCAACCCACTAAATCGGGGTGATATTCCGTAGTGTAGATGATTTTCACATCGCGAGATATGTCCGAAGTTTTACTTATGCACTCGAGGGGTCCATCGTTAACATCTACAAACTCTTGTCTAAACTCTTCGCCGACAGTGTTGCAGAAAAAGTCATTCATCAGATGATGATGGAGACCCATTAGCGTCTTCCATTCATCAATGGTCAACAACACATTGTTTTTTTCTCGATCATTGTAATGCACATTGTATGGACTACATACACCATTATACTCAGGACTGTTCCAAATTCTAATTACAGGTGTAAGCTGCAGATAAGTACTGTACCCAACTTCTATATATTTCTCTTCGTCATCGTAGTCTAGCTTGTAGCATGTCGAGTTCACCAGCTTCTCGTTCGAAGCGTTGTTGAAATTCAGAAGACGGGACTCGTTGGCCAGGTCATACTCTGTAGCAAAAGACCACGATGATGAAGACGAAGACATCGAATCCAGCGACAGATTTTGCGGCAAGCCCCCAGTGTTTGATGTATCCATTGATTTTTTTTCAGGTTCAACACCACCACAAAATCCTATTGTCGTAGACACACAATCCAAATTTAATGGAACAGAACGCGATTTCGAATGAAACTAATACCCTTCCTGATTTATTCAGTCGTAGGGGTGAGACGAAATTTACATCTCGCGCATATATAATTAGGAAACACCCACACTTTCAAACAGTGAGAGAGATAAACAAATACGATAGAAAAGGATACAGTTGCCTGTCTAAACATGGTAAAACCTGATTAACCATAACACCCGTTTCCTCAACCCGTCTGTATTCACACGCGCACTATCGTTTGCGGACCATTCTCTAATTATTCATTATCGATAATTAAATCCAATTACATAATTGATATCATAGCACCGGCGGATGCGCAGAGGGTGATAGTTATTATTATTATTATTATTGCATGTAATTGATAAGCGAACCATCAATCATAAGTATGATCACATACAACCACTGACTGCAATAACATCCACCATCTTACATACGACGATGAGGGGGGGCGGCGACGACATAATTATTCATCATCTTACATATAAGGCAAGCCGTCGACCGTATTAACTAAGCTCAATTACACCCTGCCCTCAATTACAATTACAAATCAGATATCTGTCTCTAACATCACCAGGGGCGGCAATTACGCATTATTACGCAATCAAAACCTTCATAGAGGGCGGAGTCTCAGTATCGCTATCTTGAAAGCAAATGCACGTGTGTGGTGGTGGTGGAAATCCTGGTGGTGGAAAGGGTTAAGTACTTGCTGTACTTGAACTCTAAGTGTCGCAATTGAAAGTGATGTCTAAATCTCTTAGAAACACTACTCTTTTGTCTTATTCTTAACTTCATAGCTGATAATGACACAAAAATTTTAATACCAAAGTTTAAGGGTTAGAAACGAATGTGGGAAAAATTTATTTCTCACCTACTGCAGTTGTTTGGACGGAACTAATATTGCAGTACATTACAATTTAGATTTAAATCTGAAGCAACCGTTTGAACACTGTAGAATTAAATTGATCGCCTTAGTATTAATCGCAAATTCTTTGAACGCCACGCATTTCTACGAGGCGGAGGCGTCATCACTTTTAAAAATGGAAAAATATATTAATTCAACATATTACCAAATGTATAAATGTAATTAGAAAAATTTAATAAAATATATCTTACAAAAGTAGGTGTAACTATTAATTAATTTGAAAATTGTGGGCAATGCCTCTTATTCTTAAATATTCCATTCCGTCACGGATATGGTACTCATAGACAAGTATCAAAACCAAGATGTATAGAACAGTGGTCCTGCATTTTCTCAATTTAGGAGGAAGATTGCCAGCTATCAATTGTAAAATGTGTCACGTCCTTGTTGAATTTTACGCATACTTTCAGAAAGTGTTCAAATACTTGAATGATTTATTCCAAGCTCGCATTGACTGGGTAAGTGTGCTGCTTTGGCGTAGTTGTTGATAAACTCTTCTACATTTTGAGTTCTTTGACGCTCAAAAGCGTCTGATAATCAAACGAAGCGGCGTCTCTGAAAAGCCTCATCGATCAACTGTCCGGTGATGAAACGGCCGAGCTCAAATAACGTCGTTCAATCGGCGGCGATCATATGGCCGATTTTTTACTCATTTTTACTCCAACGCTTAATGTGCCTCATTTTACATTTCTTCATCCGACACAGTTTTATACAACGGTGTTCTTTTGTAAAATGTAGTGCTTTTGTTACAGAATACAATAAATTTTGTTTGATTAAGTTTACCATAAAGGAAATTGAAAGATTTTTTAAACTTCTAAAGAATCACTATTATTATGATACTAGTAGTAAGAAGAGAAAGCTCGATGTGTCTGTTGACCTATTTGATTTTTAACGTTTTTGGTAAATATTTTTTTTATTTATTTATTTTATGTGCATGTTATTACATAGATGTTTACAATTGTCATATACTTATAGAATTCGTTAATCATTTAACATTTGAATTACATACAATTAATAAAACAAATCCGGGTAGGTAACGCAATTATAAAAAAACAATATAAAATGTAAAGGATCTTACAGCACTTTGAAGCGAACCATGCTCATGACTACTAAATTCAGTTTTTTTTATAACAATCCCTTTTTTTTAAATTCATATTTAAGAAATTCCTTAATGTCGTAGAAGGCATTTTGGATAAAAAATGTTTGAGAGTATTTTTAAGTTGTTTAAATGGTAAACTTTTAATTTTGTCCGGGATTTTGTTCAGAAACAATTTGGGGTAATAATTAGTGCTAAATTTGCTAGATTTAAGACGCAGATAATCCATGGAAATATCATTTGCTTGTCTGGTGTTGTAATTTATTGTGAAGGTTTTTGTTAAACACGTAATCTACATTAGACTTGCCCTCTAAAATACACTGAAAAATATATAAAGATGGGAATGTTAAAATCTGTAGTTTAGTAAATGTTGATTTAACGTCTGCTCTATAAGGTTTTTTTGCTAAAATACGGATAACTTTACGCTGGAGCGTAAAAAATTCTATTAACGTGAGGTGAGTGACCCCAGCTAGTCAGAGCATACATCATGTGCGAATGAACGAGAGAGAAGTAAGCCGTCCTTATCACATCAGTTGGCAAATGGTTTACAAGGTTTCGAATTAAGAAAATGCTTTTCGAAATTTTTTTTGCTAGATGATCAACGTGTCCTTCCCAGGTTAGAGAACAGTCTAGTGTTACTCCCAAAATTTTACATTTACTGGATTAATAAAGTTTGTGTTTCTGTGTAAACAAGATTTTTGATGTTTTATTTAAATTAACGTGTAAGTCATTAGCACTGAACCATTCTAAAATAAGATTTTGGATGTTATTTAAGAATTAAATAAATTGAATTCATTTGGGTCACTTATCGTTACGCTGGTATCGTCTGCAAACAGAAGCAGGTCAGCAGGACCTTGGGCAAGATCGTTAATATATATAAGGAAAAGTATCGGACCAAGTACTGATCCCTGCGGAACGCCATGGATGACCTCTCCGCAATCGGAAGAAATACCATTTAAGAGAATGTATTGCATTCTATTAGTTAAAAAGAATGTATTAAATTGCGACTACCCTTACTAAAATTATAGAATTTTAATTTTTCAATGATAATTTTAAAAGATACGCAGTCAAATGCTTTAGTAAGTTCGTAGAAGGATGACCCAACGATGAGTTCTTTTTCCATACCATTAACTATATAACTCACTAATAATATTGGAGGGACTAGTTTTTAACAAAACGGACGTCAATTATAAATACAACAATAGCTAAATAAATAATTGTTAAAAATACATTCCTTTTAAATAAGCAATAAACAAACTGTTTTGATAAAGAATTGCAAAGTTATGATCACAGTAAATTTCACGCTATTTAAAAGAATAATGAAAATTTTAAAGTTAATCACGTTGTAAAAGGTTTAGATGTTTACATAGCTGTTGTAAACTACTGCTATCTTGTATAATTTGGTTTATTATATTTTTTATTACTGTAAGATTGAAATGATGAATAGTGATGAATAGGAAAGACAGAACCTTCAAAATAAGTTATGTTATAAAAGTATTAAAAAATCCTACCTTTCTTGAGGGCGAAACGCGAACTAACACACTATTTATTTACACAATGAGTGCCATTAATAAACTGACCAGTACATATTAACACAAAAGACAGGATTTCTTATCAATTAAACATTTTTAGCAGGTGTTTGGCCATAAACATACGATAAACGCATTGTTGCGAATACAACGAGTTTTGAGTTGAATGCGTCGTAAGGCATTTATCATCAAAAATTAATTGTTACATAATAGTATATTAAAGAACTAGTTTCAGAAGACGAGTACAGTTTCAAAGACAACCCACGAACCGGCAAGTTTTCGAAAGTACGAGTTGCTAAAATGCCTTCTGAAACGAATTCTTTATACTATTTTTCTATTTTGAGCTTTTCAGATTGATTTTAAAATAAAATTTTGTGAGTTTTTAAATTTAGAGAATTTTGAGGTGTAATTTCTAGGGTGGCAATATTTTAATTAAATTTTGGTTTGAATGCTATTTTTACGTTTAATTAGAACATTTATTATACGTTTAATTTTTTAAATAATGGGTTGAAATAAAAATAAATAGATAAATAAATCTACTGAACATTAATTACGATTTAAATTAACGCACGACGAACGAATAACAGCTTTGACGTTTAATATCAAATCAGTGTTACCACTATTCAGAATAAAAGTTGTTCTATTTCGATAAAAGAACTCATTAGGGTGCTTTTATAGCACTGTAAACGACCCAAAATAGAAAAATATGTCTTTCTATTTTCTATAAATTTTCGCCCTGGTGAAGGTTCTTAATGATTGTGAGCGAAATATTGACTGCTTACTGCTACCTTTACAAACCTTTTAACTAAAAATATTACAGAACAAATACATTTTAACAATTATTGATAGAACGTCCGGCCTTGTGATGAACTTGCCATTTTCTACTAAACTTCGCACCTTTCGTAACGATCGAGTTGTAACTTGCACAACATATAAACCATTTTTTGTGCTGAACCCATTTGCACCGATTACATCCAGCTAGCAACAACTCAGTACCCGAAAAATACATTAAGGAAAGTACCTTAGAAAATACGTCCTTCCAGCATTGTTTTCGACCAATTAAAAGAAATTACAGTTATAATTTTGTGGGTTCTAGAACAATGAACATGTGTTGTCATTGTATCCAGTTATTCTTTTGTTTTTTTAAATAAAACAACCTTATTTCCTCACTTCAGAAGTGGTGTAAGATCGCGAGTGCTACTATGTCATTTATGGCTGATTTACACGGGTATAGTTTTGAGTAGAGTAGAGTAGCGAGTAGAGTCCACTCTTTTCGCTATCTACCAATTAATAGCTTGGACGTTTACACGAGAGGAAGTTCGTATCAGTATAAGAGGAGAAGAAAGTAAGAAGAACTGTATGAGTATATAGATGGGGGCATTCAGCAGCAATATCAATTGCGCGATGATCAATTACTCTCTCGTACATGCAAGTACACAGCGTATTACTTAGTATAATTACGCGCGCTTGCGGGTGTGCGCCGATGTTACATGCAGTACTTTTCAATTACTCTCGGTACTTGCAGAGGGCATAATTGCCAACCCTTTCCGGCACCCCCTTGATGAGTTATTATGTACATTATGCTAATGTACGGATCGGAAAGAATGCAGACGCAGGTAGCAAACCTTTGTCGCAGGTAAAAAACCCTTCGGCATAAGACACCTGTTAATTTTCGTTGTTAAAAGTAGTATCATTTCAAATAATCTTGGCCAATGAAAACCGCTAATTTCACATATTTACACCCATTTGTCGTGGATGTAGCTTTGTTAAAATATTTGAAAACATGTTGTTTATTTGCGCCGTCATCCGCCACATGATTTCCCTTAAATAACGACTTTTGTATAATGATGCGACAATGAAATTCAAAATCACATACTCGATGTACATATGGCCTTCTTGCAAGAAACCACACCTGTACACGTGTATGCCAATTGAATAATTGCTAATTAAACCGCTAATTACACGTAATGAGTGATATACACACAATAAATAAAGTATTCAATTTTAATTTTCAAATTATGTATTACGCTAATTATTATTAATTATTATTACATATAATACTCATGTTTCTCTAATTATTTCTTTTGAGAATATTAATATAGGTAAATGCATTTATTTCCAATGCATCTAAAAGAATGCGATTGGCCTTGAATGAACGGTTATAAAGTGCTTTCTATTCTTTAAATGATTTCAATAACAAGATTATTAAATTGACTATTTATATTTTAATTAAACTTCGCCATCCCTAATAAGAGTTAAAATAAAAGCAGCTGATTAAAGTCCGTTCGATAAGGACGTAGCCGGTCAAACAAGGGTTATACATCGGTGATCTTCCCTTCTAAATGTTACATACATACACGAGTGGTTATTCCATAATAATTTTTCAAAAATATGGAAGCGGTAAAATCAGATATTTAAACGGGAATTATAAACATGACTGTAATTTTCCGCAGTCAATTCCACGAGTACAATTTAAAATTATTGATGTGTTTAATGTAGTTGAATTACATTATTTTTATAAGTTAAAGTGCGTCCAAATACTATGACTCTAGTCGGTTTTCGTTGTTACGTCGCTGAAAAGTTTCTACAAGAAATTCTAACCCTTTTTAACACATTTGGTTTCTCTCCTACAACAAACTATGGCATATAGTAAATCAAAGCGTGTGGTGGGTGCTTTGTACTAGCCAGGTAAAATAAGGGATCATTCAACAGAATGCGACAAACGCGATGGGTCACGATAGTTACATTTTCTGGTTATTTTTTTTTTTTGTAATCGCAACTTGTTTGTAATACGTAACTCGTGTTAATTACCTACTAAAGAAATGTAAATTAAGTTTACACTTAAGCATCATAACTTTGTTAATTTAATAATGT
>JALBCR010001112.1:0-87500 GCA_030710515.1 Abscondita cerata | reverse complement strand
CAGCTTTTAGAGTAAGGTGATAAAGACGAGCAGAAAATACTTCCTCGGAAGATGACGGCTGTTCGTATATAAAGTTCTGATTACGTTTCATATTCAGGTTACGTATTTTGTAATATAAGAACACTAAACACGCGTCGTCAATTTGTATAGTTATTCTTTTATTTTGAATAAAACAACCTTATTCCTCACATATATGAGTCCTCTCTTTTGTTGACCTGTTTCCTACATACCTACTAACTTCTTCGAACTTGTTATTCTGTCCTATTTGTTAGCGTTCTGGCCACACTTTGTTTGGTTTCTTTGTAAACTTGTCAACTTCTTGTTTTTCTCTTCTTGAAAGAACATTTGGCTTTTATTTTCGCCATTCCACCATGTTATATTGTAGATTTACTCTTTTTCGTCTCAATTGTCTCTTTTTCATATGCATACATGTTGTTAATATACATTTCTGCGAATACAAATCAATTTTTTATTTAATCGACGTTGATATCATTGATATCGTTGCTTTCTTTCATGAAACTTCCTAATTTATATTTGGGAGTATAACTAATTACAATAATGCTGTATATTAACTTTTTTCACGAAAATAACCAGTTCGACGGATCAACTCCCAATCTGAGAAATATGACAGCATAACGAACTTTTTAAAGAAAAGGTATTTTAAACAATATAATAGTGTTGGATACTTACATTTTCTATATTGACTTTTTTTAATTCCTCGTATTTTGAAATTACTATTGTATTTGTTTGCGTATAACTGTTATAAATTACATTTTCTACAAATTTTAGCAATCAAATCAATAAAAGAATGTCCAAAAGATGGCGTTGATAGAAAACTCAAGGGTATTCATGCACTCATTCACACCTTGGGCATATCGGAATCTCGAATTAGTATACTGGAAAACGTTCTGTAGCTTGTAGCTTTTGTTTTTGGTATGTTTTTAGGAACGAGAAAAACGATCTTTTAAAAAGTGGAAAAACTGTACTTGACTATACATACGCATAAGTTTTAAAGAAAAATAACCACCTTTGAACAATAGCAGACCTCGAACGTGAGTACAGTCGTAAACAATTCATTGAATCGCTATATAACAACTATATTTCATGTCAATAGCCTTCATCGATCAAGATCATTTCGGAAAAACAAAAAAAACGTGTGTTTTGTATCAACCGAATATTTAACAACGCATTAAATAAATATTATAATATTAAACTGCTTTAAAATCTTAATAATTTAAATAGAATATCTGAATATTAATTTATAGTTTTGCAAGGCAAAATAAAGTCAACCATATATCCTGTTATCAATAGTAGGAATCTATGTTTAGCGCGTCGTTACGTGAATTTGTTTTGTAATGTTAATGAAGATATTGGACTATCAACTTAAGGTGAATTATGACGTCAATCTAATTTTCGATCGATTTGAAATTTAGATGTGTGCTTAAACAAGTATTTTTATCGAGGACGAGTTGCGTCGTCGTACGTCTAATCGTAAATAATATAATTAGCTTTAATTTTTTGGTATCTTAATTGTGTGTGTGTGAGTAAGGTTTATCCGAAAAAAATGTGTAAAATGAATATTTTTGTAAATATTCTAAAAATAGAAAAATCTATGTAAATTAAAAACCATTGTAGCTTGACGGAGTATACCCAGAGGCCAAAATCTAATTAAATCTGCGGTATTATAAATAACCCTTACATACCAAGTTTGATAAAAATCGGACATTGTCATCCGGGATTAGGTCATGTCGAAACGTAGGCAACTACGGTTGCTATTTCGACACGGTTCAATCACAGAAGACGTTTTTGTTTCGTAGGTAGTCTTTGAAATGTAGGATAATCATTACGTGGAATCAATATTGATCGAATGGATAAAGCCATGCACCAGTAAATGAAAACTATTGTAGATCCATTCAATATGTTATTTATGTTGAACATGATCGATGTAGAATATCCAGAAACGAGGACTAGAAGTAAACTTACAAAAACCAATTTTAAACTTTATTTTGGTGCCAACTAGATCTAAAATGATTAAAAAAAGGAAAAAAAGATAATAGCAGAAATGTAATTAGTTATCTAAATTTTTGGTGGGATAAAAACGCATATAAAAAAACAAAGCTAAGCATAGACGTAGTAGTAGAATCAGTTCTCTGTTATGGAGGTGAGGTTTAGAATAGCGCACTTCAGTTAAAAATTTAAAAAGGACAAAAGAGTCTACCCTAATGCTTTCTTTTTTTACCAGTAAGGAAACATGCTTTTAGAAACATTGAAAATACCATAAATTTAGTACAAGATATCCCTAGGGTTTTGCTGCAGTGTTACCAATTACAAATTGTTAATTGCTGGTTGATTGTTAATGTTTGGTTGGATCGGTTTATTCGTGTTATTTATTCATTATTGTTGCTCTTCTCGTTATTTATCCGTTTCCTAAAACAGTCTTTTTAGTCAATGTGTTGGTAATTTTTACTAAATACCCATAAGTATGTTGGCTGCTTTGATAAAGAGAGAAAGAACTAGGGTAGAGTATTTTGTCCTTTTTAAATTTTTAACTGAAGTGCGCTATTGAAGTGTAGATTTCGATAAGCGGAAATGCATAATCTGAGACGAAGTGCCAGAATATTTAAGCTTTGATACAAAGTTAATAAACAAAATAAATTACGAATGAAAGCAGAACAAACAAGTATTGACATAATTGAAATGCACGACCAAACAACAACAAACGAAACTTGAATAAAGACATAACGGACAGAGAGGAATGGAGTGCAACTTTTTACTACATAATTAATTAATTACTATATACCTATAGTCACAATGGGAATATGTGTTTGTCATTCAATAACTTAAATTGTGACCATGAATATATAAATAACCTCTCCGAGTATCCACAACGTTAAAAAACTTACTCTGTATATCTCTACATTTGAGCAGGGTCTGTAGATTGTCAACATAAAAGATAATTTACCTTCTAGATGTTTCTAAAAACTTAAAAATTCTTCAAAAGCTATTTTTGGATTCATAATTTCATAAATGCAGATTTCTGTGACTTATTTATTGTTTATGAATACTACTCTTCTACAAAAGTTAATATTAAGTGAAAAAGATCATCTGCTATCTATTGATAGAAATAAATATAGAGGCTACTGATGATGTAAATACCCGGCCGAAAGCTAGGAAATCACATGGTATTCGCGTAATAATTTTTAGTAACGTTAGAGTTTAGTTTTGTGCGGCAAATTTAAATTTATTATTTTAGGGATGGGTTATTGAAAATCTGGTTGGTGTATTAAACCGCACTATGCAAAATCACGTAAACATCACACCTCTATATGTTACTATAACCGTTCACTATGACCAATAAAAAAATTGTAAGTTTCAAAATAGTATATTATACTTCCAGGTAGAAAAGGGTCTCTTACCGTGGTGTTAAAAGACTTTGTAAATTTAATTTGCGCGCCTTTAGTTGTAGTGGGAATTTTTGTATACATTCGGTTTTGAACGGTCAAAGTGACCGCATCGTTTTAAGTCGAAAATAAAGAAAGCATAAAGATTAGCGGGTTAAAAGAATCAAATTTTACAGTCCAATACATGCGATTTATACAGGGTGTATCTCGACGATAGCACGTTAGATGAGTTTGTTGGGCTATCGATGGACGTCTTGATTCTGCTGCGTATTTAGATATTTTGGAAACTATTATGAAACCTTCAGTCGAAGTGTTTTATCCAGACGAAGATTATATTTTCCAACAAGTAAGTATTCTTATTTCACTATACTTTCTCCAAAAAATAGTTCGGGATCTGTTGAATTAACATTTTCATAATGTATTTTTGTTGTTAAAGGACAACGCTCCTATTCATACTTCGCGGGTTGTGCGCAATTGGATACGAGAAAATAACTTGGAGCTGTTACCCTGGCCAGCAAAAAGCCCAGATTTTAACATTATCGAAAATGTTTGGGCTCGAATACTTGCTGTTATCCGAAGACAACAAGGGCCAAATTTTATACCAGTAAACCGTAATGCACTAATTGCAGCCATTGATACCGCATGGGAAACGATTAATATTAATTATATTGATACCTTGATAGCGTCAATGAGCAGACGCCTCCAAGAATGTATCAATAATAATGGAGGTCACACCCATTATTGATTTCTTATATTTATTTATATAGTAATACCTTTATTTAAAAAAAAGTTTTCATTTAATTTTAAACTATAACTTGGTATCTTAATTATAATTATGTAATAAATTCTTGTCAAAAAACTAAATATATACGTTGACAATAAGAATTGCCTTAGTTTTTATTTTCACTTTTTATATTAACTACAGAAAAAATGAAACGTCATAAAATATACATTTTGTAAGGACTAAATATTATGAATAGAGAGTTTAATGATTTTTTTAATAACTTACAATAATTAGTAGGTTAGATTTATTTAAAAATAAGTAATAATCAGTCAACCCAAATAACCATGTTTAGTTTTTGATTTAATTTAAAAGTTATTGCTTGTAGACGTTTTTAAATCAAAATTATTTCTAATTTTATTTTGTAAACATTTCCTAAACAAAATTTTGATTCGATAATTAATCGAGCTATGGTGTTTAATTAGCGATACCTTCAAATATATTCTTTAAAGAAAAAATTAAGTAAGCAACGTAAATTACCTATTTTCTAAAACGTGCTTAGTGTAATGATTCATTCTACAGTCCTTCTATAAGATAACCCCTGCTGAGACTACCTGCTGTTAGAATTGTAAATGATACCCTTAAGCCCGCTTCACAATGTGCAAACTTTCGTTTACAGAAATTGTGGTGTCCAAGTTTTAAATTTCATGAGTGTACATATCAACATATCATATAATTTTTTAAACGGTAGGACATTACCATGTTGTAACACGTTTTGTTCCAGCAGAATTTTAACTAGAAGCGGTACGGTCTCGGGCACCAGATTTCATCAAGGAGTTTACTCTCCTACGGCCGGTTGCGATCGTGTAGCTCTAGTGAAGAAAGTTTATATCCAGGGATTCACTTAACTGAAAGGTGCTAGTACTACAGAAATAAAACTCTACCAAAATATAACAAATCGGTTTCTTTATTTAAAATTCATAGAACGGTGTTGCAGGTTAACGAAAATGTTCAACGGCGAAATTAAACAAGCAAAGCATTCTACAGCAATTAGCAACGGGTTAAACAAAGCTAAGCAAGACTTAGGTACCAATACTTATGTCAACTACGGGCCGGTCAGGCGGAGGATTCGGAACGGAGGTTCGAAGCGGACGACCTATTCGTCCGAAACAACGTCACGTCAACGAGGGCTAAGAGTGATGATGTACTTGAGGTGCGAAACCACGTTACCACAAACACGGCACCACGTTGACGTCCGAAACAACGTCACGTCAATAAGAGCTGAGGATAATAACGTACTTGGGGTGCGAAACTATGTTAACACAGGCACATCATCAGGACGGAGGGATGATTGACCACGTTGAGGTCCGAAACAACGTCACGTCAACGAGAGCTGAGGATGATAACGTACTTGGAGTGCGAAACTACGTTACCACAAGCACGGCACCGAGGCAGGCAAGAACGAAGAAAGAAGGAAACGGAGTAGGCACGAAGAGCGGTGTCTCTTCGAAGAGACGGTAGAGTTGCTTACCTATTTCTAGAGCGGTTATTACTGGCGGATCTGGACATCAACTCATTTAAAATCTATTTGCACACTCTAATATAAGACGTTTCCAAAAACACTGGGTTGTCGCGCGCAAATTTTATATTTTTGAGCGGAGGGGCCTTATCGGAATAATTTACATTTCAGGGTCAAGTGTAAATACAGAATATTATGGTTACAAAATCAACTGAGACAAGCTAATATTTTTTGTACTGACAAACGTCAAAACGTACATCAATTTTCTTTAGAGTTTTTCGTGTGTATTTTTAGGGGTTTTTGGTGCAAATATAAAATATGAAAGGTGATCAGTACCTTACAGTACTCCATGGTCAACAAGAAAAACATGTTGTTCCTGAGAATCACCACTTTGGTTTCCGGAATTAAACGTCAAAACGTACGTCAATTTTCTTTAGACTTTTTTTCGTGTGTGTTTTTTAGGGGTTTTTGGTGCAAATATAAAATATGGAAGGTGATCAGTACCTTACAGTACTCCATGGTCAACAAGAAAAACATGTTGTTCCTGAGAATCACCACTTTGGTTTCCGGACCTGCTCATCAAGACCCTCCCGGATAATTAGGAAAAAATGTACAACACAATTTCACAAAACACAATCACATTACACACTTAATTATTATTACATGTGAATACTAGGGTGGGTAAGGGTTGGTATGTTTAGGTTTTAGTGGTTTTCCTAAACCTTGAAGTAAATGCTTTGTCAAGATAAACCAATCCACTATTGCACACGGTTTCGTCACCACACTATACAGGTTTTTACTGATCTTCTGGGGCACCATATGTAACACTTACATCACAATACAGTATTTAAAATGTACCATACGATTAAATTAAATAAATAAATAATTTTAATTTATTTTCACCGTCATTAAATACATTCAAACTTAAAAAGGATTATCTAAATTATAAAAAAAAATGTTAACTCTCGTTTTATTGATTTATAAATTTATTTTGGACATTTTAGAGTAGTTTTTAGAATACTTTCTAAACTTTTTGTTCAAATAAATTAATGTGCACAACTTTTGTTTAAATAGTCGATAAGTAACTACCTTTACTTACCAAGATATGGTAACCAAGTTATACCTGGATGTAGCAATACTTTATATGATAATAACTGTACGTAACTATTCTACAACTTTTATTTAAACATAGAATTTAAAAATATATAATTCCTCCAATTAAGATTTTAGGATGATATCGATGTTGATCGCTTTAGTGGAGGTGAGGATAAATAAACACTTTTCAAGTATTCCTCACCTCCACTAAAGGGATCAACATCGATATCATCCTTTTATTTAAACGTTTTTTTTTGTAAACGTATGTGTTAAGAACGACATTTAAATATTTTATGTTTTTGTAGTTGTGTCGCCGGTTTTCGGGTGATTCCGAATTCCGGGTGCCTTGGGGGTGCAACGTTCACACCTCGCCCAGTAAGTAAGAGTAACGAGACAGAGTTGCTTTGTTAATCTCGCAAGAGACACTCATTTTTCTTTTATGTACCTATTTCAATAGTTTGTGTGTAAATTAAAGCATTTTTTAGAGTATCTATTTCGTATTTTGTTTGGTTTGTTGGCCGCCGCAAAGTGCCGACATTTTCACTTTAGCAACTAGATGCTGCAAAATCTAGAAAAAATAGTGTGATTGCAGTTTTTTGAAGATACGCAGTTTTGCATCATAAGCAACAGTATGTTTTGCGATGTGGAGTTCTGTTACCAACGGATAATTTAAATTTAGTATGTCTATCTGTCGGTTTGTTTGTTTATACGTTGACGTAGATCTTGCTTGGCAATTTGTTGGTAAAAATCATAATAATTTGTTTAATTTCTCATGAACTTTTGCAACCGCAAGTATATCTAAACAATTTTTGACTTTCGCGTATTTTCTGCGCCTAATGGATAGTCCACCAATGCTTGATCCATTAATGGAAGCTAACAATTTTAAAAGTATTTCAAAAAGTCCGTCTACCAGTAATTAAAATTCAATTAAAACATGTAGGTATTATTTATGCAAATTAGGGCAACGTTCGACATAGAAACGATGTTTCTCAAAAGAGCATAAGAAAAACCGACCTTTCACTTTATTTACTACAATCGTTGTTACCTTAACTTTATTATAATTAGTTGAAATAGGTCAGCAACCTTTAATTTAGGACATTATTGCATTTATTTAACGACTTCAATACGTGTCAAGATCTAGATTATCATTTATGCATTTTGAACGTTAATTATATATTATCACACGTTCACTTACGATCGGTTTAGCGCTTTTATTCGCTTTTTAATAATGACAGTTACCTTTTACAATTGATCCGCACCTAGATAGCATATGATGACATTACCTGTACATAATGGGTAAGTATGTAGCTTATGGCACGCAATTGCTCATTTCTCACTTCCGTGAGATTAAACGGTTCCGTATTTTCTATTCTTCAGTTTTATTTCTTTTCTTACTAATGTTTTTCACATTAGAATAATTAACACAAAAGATCCACGACCTTTTAATTCGCATGAAAAGATGCGTATCTACCGGATACATGGTTCTAAGCTTATGGTTTGGTCTCTAGACCACAAAAAGCCACATATTTTATACATTTTCCTTCGAAATTATGCATACTATGTTTAAGATTCTTTGTGGTTTCCTAAATCACTTTTGATTAATCTTCAAATGTTTCAGAATTAATCAGAATCAATTTCAATATTTAAACAGATTCAACCGAGCTGCAATATTATTAATAACAATAACCACCAAAATAAACGATTGATCACATGATACCGAATTTCGTTACATATCCATACCATAGATCAAAAGGTTGTGTAAAATTGGATTACAAAAAAATATGTATATGACGTAACAAAAAACGCATTTTCTAAAGTCAGGTGGAATTTTGGTTTGACCGTTTTTGTCGTAAATCTGTATTATACCAAAACTCTAAATGTAAATACCAAAGTATATCAAAATCGTACGAATTAAACTTCTAGAAACCGTTTTAACAAGCGGATAAATTTTCAATCATCAACCGGATAGGTACTTTTTTTAATACTCTTCCGGTGACCGATATAAAAATTTTAAAACCAATTACTCATTGGTTTCCTTTTTATGGGATCCTTCAACATGGTAGAGGTGTAAAATAAACAACTACCTTTTATAGTTAGGTTTTGCTGACGTTTCGCCTCTACATATGGAGGATTTTTAAAGGCTAAAACTTTTGTAGTTGTCTATGTCAAATAAATATGAGTAGAGCGACCTGAATGCATCGAAGGTGGGATTGTTTTAAAGATTGATTATCACAACTTTACACACGATTTAATGTAGTACACTCGAATCGAAACGTCGACAAAATCAATCTATAAAAAGGAAACCAATCAGTAATTAATATTAATTGGAGCAACAGAATTCGTAAACGAGAGAAAAACTACAAAAACGAAAAATTAATCTCTAGCGTAACTAACAAAGTTGTAAGACGTCAATATCCACAAATTATAGACAAGTTATATAAGTAACAAGAAATGTACAGACATATGTTAACATTCAAGGCAAGTGAGTACGAGGCTTGTCACTTGTCGAGGATGTTAACAGTCGATACATTCCGTGTTACTTATTACATTTTCCCCTGCCGTTGAAAATTTCCTGAAAAAATGAAATATTTGCTTTAGTTTGGATGGTCGTCACTCTCATCTAAGTTGCCTGTATGTGCGAATAAATCAATTTCATTTACTCTTTTTATTTTCCTAGAAATGTAAATGGTAGTGTACGTAGTACATACGTACATTTCTTCGTCAAGGAAAAATAATACAGAATGGCCATTATCATGTTTTGTATCTAAGCATGTATGAATTATTTACATTATCGGCAGCGGGAAAAGAAATTTACTATTAAATTCGGTTGCTAAGTTCACATAACAGCTAAGTTTAATTAAGACACTGTCAAAATGACATGCAATCAAGTGTTAACATCATCATGACATCAGGTATCAAAATGTCACATATTAATCATCATCATTATCAAGTTTAGCCATTTAGTGGACATCTGTGTTCTTTATAATGTTTACGAAAGACAAACAACAAATAATAACTTAATAATAAACAACTTTGTCGAAAGGTATGTAAAAGCACTTACATAAGTCGATCCTTCAATAATTATAAGCCAACTAAGTGTTAGCAAAAATAAAAATCTCGAATCGCCTGCTTACAGCAACAAAGTTGCTTAATGCGAACCATTTGCGTACGTGATCACTAACACGAATGGACACTAAGTGTCGCAAAACTTACAGTTTTAATAATAAAGGTTATTGATAAACATTTTAATAACAAAATAATAGTTTAATAAATGTTACCTATCGATTTATTAAATTCAATGTAAATTAATATTATATTGAACTTTTGATTTTATTACTATTGTATATTTTCAACAAACTTTTTTCGTTACTGAATTTTATCTGTCAGTCAGGTATAAAAATTTTCAAATCAGTTACATATAGTTTATGAAATCAATGTTTTTTTTTTTACTATGATTACTAATATAATTCCTTATTCTTTACGTCAAATTCTGATTCTGCTAACATATATTACCTGAATTAAAACGCAGTTCAGAAATTAAGTTTTATAATGAATGAGTTTATCATATTCAAAACGGAGAGATAATAAACATTTCTTATATGTTACTATTATTGATTCGGTCGTTCGCTACGAAGTTACCTTTACCACAGCTGTTTTAATGCTGATCATACTTGTTAATGGTTGAAAATGTTCATATTAACTATAAAAAATAAATTATTGTATCAAAATAACCTTTTTTAATTTTAATAATCATCGAACTAAACGATTATCAGACGAATGATTTTTTTTATACGATCTCTGGACGAATGACATAATAATAAATATTATCAACATTTAAAAAGCTTTCCGTCAAACGGGTAGTTATCAAATTTGTCCTGTTTGGATTGTTAGCACCGAGGGTCACTTTTGTAATCCGGATAACCATACGATTGAATGGCGTTTAAACTGTCAGAATTAAAATATCCTCTTTTTTGTTACAAGACAATCCCTAATGTATAATAAACAAAAAATTTACGAATTGTTCAAACAATGTTCTACTTTAAATTAGATGTTCACAGTTAATAATAAGATCCATGAATCATGTATCACATAAATCAAGTAAAATAAATATTTATTTAAATGCAATCTTCGAATGAAACCTACAACAAACTTTTAACGCCATCGTAATCAGTACTGCATTCAATTTCCTTCAAGAAACCCGCAAAACTATAAGTACTTATACAGTTTCATTCGACCTTATTTTTTTCTTTTACTTTTTCAAATAAACATTAATTAATAAATGCACATAGCGTGTATTAAAAATTAACTTTTAACATAACCGTGATGCAACAATATGACTAAAGTAATAAAATGTACAAGTTTTATAACATTAAGCTTCGCTCTTTCTTAAATTATTTACATATTCATCACTAGAACAATATATATAAAATATCAAATGCTTAAAATACATTACAAAATATTCAAGTTGCAACAATTACAAAAGTTAAGCGTACAACGAATCAGTGATCTAAAACGAGCCATTTTTCAGAAAGTTGCTCGATTTGCCTTGCAACTAAAGGATCGCGTACCCGTACTCTTACTTCTACCTTTCCACCCACTTTCTTCCTTCCATCAAATAACTGAAATTGTTATCAGTAAAAATTTTGAAAATATACTTAATATATTTCCTAAAAACTTGAGGGCCTTCTTGTAGGTGACAATTCAAGTAGTCGAAAATCAACACGTCATTATTAATTTACTGCTGACGTTATACAATTAGGACTGTTTAATCTTCCTCAAGGCTGTAAGGAAGATTAGACGGTCCTAATCGAAACAAAGGAGTGTTGATTTTCGACTACCTGATTTGTCTCCTACAAAAAGGCCCTCAAATTTTTAGGAAATCTATTAATGTAGAAACAAAAATTATGGAGAATAATTAATAATTAAAATATACTTACATCAAAGCTGTCGTGCAATTCACACTGCGTCTCTAAAGGTTGCAGTTTAATAGTTGCTGTACCAATTAAAGAATCTCCTCGAAAGAAACCACTGAAACAACAAGCCCAATCGCTAGCACAACAGCTAGCACCCAAAAAAATGGCAGCTTAATTTATGAACCACATTACTTAGCTTTATATTCTATATCCAACAGATATATACCTCACAACAATAATTGGTGGAACAAACACATTTATAGTGTGTTGAATATACAATACAAACATTACAAATACTTTACAATATTGCTAACACAGCATTTTTAAAAATTATTAATGTTTCAGATGTACTAATTTCATGCATATGTAGATACATCGTTTCAGCCAAAAAAGAACAGCAAAGTTGTTGAGATACGCAAAGCATTTGTAATTGAGCCTTTGAATGCAAATATACGTTACTGGAAGGAAAGTTCAATTTAGAAGAGAGATCGAGTTATGTGAATGATTCATTTAATCGCTGTTTAATGATTCAAAAAGAGAAGTAGTAATTAAAAATAGAAAACATCAAAATTAAAAATACGCGTAGTTTCAATAAAAACACATAGACCGGGAGCCAGTAAGAAAATCGTCGTATGATTTGCCCCACATCAAGACTCTGAGGCAAGTTAGGCAGTAAAATTTCTTGCACGAAAATGCAAGCATGGCGATCGTCAGGTGTAATCTTCCTCTTGTGGCGAAGTCTTCTAAGTGTCAAATAAATACATGTTTTTGGGGAATAGTGATACTTATAATCTTATATTAATATGTTATGTCGTTAGTGTGAACGCACACCTACTCTCGATTCATTTTCAAATCTATACGAAAATCAACCTTTTTCAAATTCGTCTCACATTAGAACCGGCTTAAGATATTTTCGTTTCGAAAAAAGTTTCGAGTTTACGAAAGATGTGTCTTTATTTTCGATTTAGATTTTTTTTTACGAGGGCATCTTCGAGGTTAAAAAAAATGTTAAAAATAGTCAAAAAAATTTCAAACAAATTGAGCCGTAAGTTGAGCACAACTCGCTTATTTACGGACCGATTTTCAAAATTCAAAAAGCATCATACGCGGATAAAGAAATAAAATTTTTTGGCCGTTTCAGTTTTGTTAGACCTCGCGTGTTTTCAAAAGTTATAAGCGAAAAACTATTCCGAAAAAATTTCATGCGAAGCATGCTGGCTTTCCTAGTATATTAATTAATCAAGAGATAGTCGACGTACGTTAAGAAAGTGACACGTTTTGACAAGTATGGCGGACATTTACCGTCGCCGTATCGGTATGGCATATTGCGTTTCCGTACTTTGGCTACCTCCCCAAAAACCTGTATTTTTTTGACACGTACAAGATTCCGCCCCAAGAGGAAGATGACACCTGACGATCGCCATACTTGCATTTTCCTGCAAGAAATATTAGTGCTTAACTTGCCCCAGAGTCTTGACGTGGGGCAAATCATCGACGATTTTCATGCTGGCTCTCGTTCTAACAACACGAAATAGTTTAGAAGATTTTGTTTTAAAATTTAGTTACATTTATATTTGCATCAGTTATATGGTGCTACATTTTTTGTGCTTTTAGTATGTATACTGAACAAAGAAGTGAATAAAATAAATTTAAAGAAGCCAACGAATTTAATTACAATGAACTTATTTATCATTACATCATTAAATATTTTGATTCAATTTAAATCTTAACCAAAGAGAGAAGGTTTTGGGTAAAGTCACCGATTCATTATGATTTTAGAAACGTGACAAGAAAAGTTTTAGTTGCAATAAAACAAAAACCAAATTGACTGTTCTCTTACCACAGTACAAACATTAAAAAACAAGCGTTTCACGCAGAACTCCACTTCTGATACTAACAAACCTGTAAGAGTATCGAAAAATAAAATAAACGTTTAACAACCTCAAAACGATGTTCCACGTACACGTTCCTTTTAAGATGAAAATTGCGTTTTAGAAAAAAATAGTTAGTTATCGGATCAAAAAATAGTTTAACCAGAAGTTGTGTATACTTAAATTATAAACAACCTTTATTTGAAGAAAAAATGTGTAAAATGAAGATTTTTGTAAATATTCCAAGATATCCATATTTCCGGAAGGCCGCCCGGGCATCGGACAGAATTTTTTTGCTTCATTATAACATACTAACTCTAATTAGTAGCAAAAAGTAGTTTTAAAATTTTTGGTTTGGAAACCGTCGCATAACTCCTCATCTATTTATAAGATGTGAAGTAACAAATAATAATTATAACAATAAACACAAGACTCAGATATAATACGTATTTCGGTCCACTTGTTTCAACATCAATGCGAAAAGTCATTACACCGATGTTTAAAAAACTAAACCAAAAGAGATTCAAGTGATTCAAACTACAATGTGTAATATAAGCAAAACATACAATTTAGAACAATCATGAATGTACCTATTGTTATTAAATAATACTTTTCAAATGCAATTAAAAGTAGAAAGCTTTTGGATTGAAACATGAATAATTTTAAAGAAATACTATTTTCTGGGCACCATTTTTCTAAAAAAGAAACAAAAAATAATGAGAATAATATCGAAACACGTTTTTGTTTTATGATTTTTTTGTAACGAATGAGTTACAAAAAACTTATGTTTCTAAATCTGAAAAAAATCATAAAAATGTGATTAAACTTATTTCGAATACAAACTTAACAGTGTCACCGGTGTTACCAATATTACCATTTCCAAAGTCAGTGTCAACACGACATGAGGAATGAGGGGAAGTATTAACATTTCGCAACTTGATACGTAATAGAATGGTAGAGTGCGATCAAAACCTGCACAGAAACGCATTTTTTTAACTAGATCAAGATGAAAAAATGACATATAAGTTTGTAGCTGATGCTTTTGTTTATAACCCCTTTATTTTTGAGATGCGCTGACAGATAGCTGTCAAAGACCTTTAAAAATGGTTATTGCAGGGCAAACTTACATATAATTAGATGGGTTTTATCATATGATTTTAATATAGTTTATACGTTTAATTGATTTGTAATTTACCATAATGCCAGCATTTTGTTGTGTCGTGAACTGTGTCAGTAGAAGAAATCGTGACAGTGTTAAGTTTCTTAGAATCCCTGTTATTTGTAATTTTAAACATAAATTGAGTTAAAATACTCTTTCAAGGATTCTATAACTAACTTAATTAAAACAACCACTAAAAGTACAAAAAATCAACATTAATTACACACCCTCGAATGAAAACAAAGGTTTGTTTGCCCCTCAGACGCAATTTTGGCAAACGCGTGGAAATGCCTTTTGGTTATTAAACTATAGTTATTTGTCCAACAAGTGAGGAAAGCGATTCTTTTTCCCACTCGAGCATTAGAGTTAGAGTGGAAAAAGGCTTTCCTCATGTGTTAGACACAACATTTTTTCCACGATATTCCCCAAACAAACAACCTAATGAAAGAAGTAATATTTAATAGGTGGGTCCCAATAGTTTCGCTACAGTATTCTGTAATATCGGTGTGGTCTCAATCTGTCATAGCGCAGCCGTGTAATTCTAACCAATAAATTTGGGGTATCAATTCGAAATATAAGATATTAAATTAAACAAACCTGATTGAATACTAAATTAAATTGTTTAACTAAGGACTAGGCGCATATAGTTCTAATAACACATTCTTACATTTTTTTAAAGAGGCATTTTTGTAACACGACATTATTCTCCTCGCTAGTGAGGAAAAACGAATTTTCCTCACTATTTGTAGAGAAGAAACGTCCGTTTTCTAAATATGTCGTGGAAAAATAGGTTTTTTTTAATTATTCACTGCCTGTTGTCTGACAGCAACATGAAGTAACTCAAACTTTTATGTTATTATAAGTTTCTTTTTTAAGTTGGGCTTTACACTCTGATGTCTCGTTTTTCGCGCAGCTTGGTGTCTTCTGATGCTGACTTTACTCTAGATGTATTTGGTTAGATATTTTACCAATGCTTCGTTATTAACCGATAATTTAAATACAAATTGCAATTTACCAAAATGATCATTATTGTTAGAACTGGGTAATTTTTCAATTGGTTAATCATTACCGACAAACAGCTAACATAGGGGTGCCTCCTTTTATCGCTTTTATGCAACTGAATTGATCAATCTCAGCCCATCTAAATAAAAATAATCTGCATTCCCACCACTAACCGAATTGTATCTCAACAACTACCCGCAGTCTGGGCTTGGCGTCGACTTAGAGTAATTGGGAAAAAGGGGAGTTAAAATATCTCACTTCTTTTATAAGCGAGTTGTTACAAAATAACTTATCCAGAATTGACTCACTGTGAAGGGAACTAAAACAATCTGAGATTCGTGCATAAAAGCTTAAACATCAACCAAATGGTTTCACTATATAAACAAAATGTCAATAGTAATAGTGGAAATAATTTTCAGTAATAATAAATAAGTTCATTTCACAAACCTATGTGTTCAGCTAAAGCAAAAAAAAAATTAGAGAGATTGCAAAAAATGCTAAAAACAGAAACTCTTACCCCTTCGAATAAACCTCCAATTTAATACCGTGCCTCTTAAATACCCGAAGACACTGCCTCGCTGATCTTTGAATAGGTAACGTAAACGACTCATCATACTGTGGATTATTAGTATCTTTAATAACCGCAGTTTTATTTTTAACAGGTTCCTCCTAAAAATTTCATTTTAAACACCATGACCCATACAAAAACACTTATACAAACACCGACCTGAGGATAAGGAAATTCAAATTTAACGTATGTATCGATACTATCAGGATTGCTACAATTATAATTGACGCCCCTAATTATTGTTAATTGTAAATCGTTGTCATTTAAATCCGTGAAACTTTTAACTATAGAAAAACTTTTTGTTTCGTAATGAAATTTGGGAACGTCGCTGCTAGCTTTTCTTTTAGCTAATCTGATTATATCCAAGTCTCGGGTTACGCTTAAAGCCAATTGCTCGAAACGATTCATCCGGCGACGTCCCCAATGGCTTTATTGTGATCTCGAGTGCTCAGGGCCATTTTTAATTGTTTAGTGAGTTGTTTTTCAAGTCTGGAAAGAATATCTAAATGCTCGGGTCCATTTCAGGATCGATATCCTCATCCAAAAGATCTTGGCTAAAAAATTATTCGAATCTCACACAATATTACTGACGAAACAAAATAATGCTGTTAAAGTTATATATTAAGTTATAATTTAATGTTTACATTTGAAAAAATTAAGGTCTTACTCTTCGTTAAGTTGTGTGAGAAGCATTGGCGATACAGGTAATGTGCTCAAATCAACAGGAAATCCACCTCGAGCGGCATCGATTAGTGGATCAAACCCTTTGGATGTCTTCAAATACTCCTTTGCCTGAATTAAATCTCCCTTTTTTTTGGCAATTAAAGCGGCTTCTTTAAATTCCTTCTGTTTATCCATTAACATTGACACCTGTTTATCAATTCTCGACTGCGCCGAATTTTTTTTAATGACTTTAGGTTGCGCGGGTTTCGGAGGTTGAGGCTGCGTTGGGCTTTCTATTACGGCTGGTTTAGCCGGCTCTGGCGGTTTTGGAACGGGAATGGGTGCGTAACCAGGTGGTGTTGGTAAATCGTCCACGGGAATCGGTTTTCCGGCGTTATTAAGTTTAATAGCATCTTGATATTGCTTAACAATTCGACCCATGCGTCGCGCTTTTGACGCGTTGCCTTGTTCTTTAGCAGACTGCTCTTGTTTTTGATATACTTCTAATCGTTGTTGTAATGCTTCCGCTACCGAGGATGCTGTTATAACCGATGGTAGGGGTAAATTTGAAGGCTCATCTGGGGTAGGTACTAGCGGTGTTTCGACTTGCGGTTCGGGTGCTTCACTGTGAGTTTGTGTCTCATTTTGTTCAATTTTTGTAGGAATTTCTGGTGATCCGGGCATTTGACTTAAATCTACTGGCTGACCGTTTTCAACCGCTTGCATTACCAATTCAAATTGCTTAGCTGTTTTTATAAATTTTATTGCTAAAGGTGAATCGCCTGTTTTTTTTGCTTGTAAAGCAGCTAACTTATATTCATCTCTACGAGCGTTTAATAATTTTAAAAGTTCTTCATTTTCAGGTGACGATGATGGTTTTTCTGGAGATTGTAAAGTAGGTGAGGAAGTCGGTGGTGATGGAGCAGGTTCAGGCTCTGAGGTAGGTTCAGGTTTAGGTTGTCTCACAGCCACAGACACTTCGGGAGGTATATCATCGTTACTTATAGATCTACCTGCATTCGCTTGTTTTATCAAGTCTTTTATGGTGCTAACTCCACGTCCAAATCTTCTGGCACGACTAGTTTCTCCAACCTGTTTTGCATTAGCTTCTGCTGTCTGATACATTTGCAACCGATTTTGTAACAGAGTTAAGATATCTGAAGGCGACTGTGTTTTCTTTTGTGGGGAAACGGGCTCTTCAATCTCATCACCTAAGAATTATTATGTAGTGATGATAAAGAAAAAATAAGATAATGGATTTACCAGCAATTTCACTTAACTCATTTAACAAATCAGGATCATCATCATCTCCTGATAATTCTTCATCAGACGGTAAGTCTCTCATACTTGCAGCAACCATAGCATCTAAATTAACTGCCGGTGTTGGTTTCTTTGGAGGTGGTCGTTTGGGTTTTGCACCTCTGCCTGACGATAGAGCCAAGAGTTCTGCCTCCAAATCGCTATCGTTACCATCATCGTCGTCGTCTGCACCATTATCCATTGATGGTATGTCAAATATTCCAAACTACAACCCGCAATCAAAATCTTTTCAATAACAGATCTAAACATACCTGACCCAAGTCTCTATTAGAACGGTCACGTTTAGCTCTAGTTTTACCAGACATTTTGTTTTTTTTTTCCTCTAAAATAATAATAAATAAAGTAATGTCCTTAAAATAACAATGACTAAGTTGTGTGAGTTTGCACTGAAGTAAAAATCAGCTGATCGCATTCAATTAAACACTTATATCTTCTACTTCACCCACTCTTTATATCGACCAATATGCTTTTCTCATTTTAATCTGCTATTTGAGTTCAGTAGCGTAGGTAAATTTATTTGTTTTGTGCATAGCAGAGAACGCACTTAAAATAAATAAATACAATGTACTAGTTAAAAGCAAATTAAAATATAAGCGCTTGTTGCTGGAAAGCAACATTCATTAATGACATTTAAATAAACACTCAAGGACTAATAATTAATTGTAGGATGAGATTATCTAATAATGTTTAACATTAGCGTCTACTTTAAATTTACATAAACAAAAACGTTCATGTCAATTGAAATGAAAACGTTGTCCTGTATAAAGTTGTTGTTATAATTAATGGAAATAAAATAATTGTAAAACAAATAATCTATAATCCAATGCAGTATGAAGGGTTGCCTAATCATAACAAACAAGTAATATTTGTAGTATACATCGGTATCTTTGAGTATATCATGAAAGTGATTAATTAAATAAACAAACTGTAACTTAGAATGTTTATAGACTTGAATTATGTCATTCGTGGTATCATTTATAAATGCGTCAAGATTATTAACATACTTCGTACTGTATACAAAAATTTAACAGAAATAATAAAACGATAAAGAAATTACCGCATACCTACATTAACATTATACAGGGTGTTTCAGTGAAAGCGTGCAAAAATTAAACAGGGCATAGGGGATGCTCTACTGAACAATTTGATAATTCAGCTTAAAGAGATATGGGACTAAACTTCTCTATCACATTACTGTCAACTTTTTTATTTACATTAGTTACAGTTAACTTACAAATACCATCATTGATACAGTTAACGTAACTTACAAGAGTTGCTCAAAGTGACGGCCACCAACCTCAATGCAAGCTTGACATCGGCGTACAAGATTCTGAATAGCACTGAGTAATAAATGGGTCTGTTGTTGATTCAGAGCATGTTCTGTCATGGGACAAGACAGAGCCACTTTATGGGCAAGTACAGAAAACATGCATCATGACGTCATAGTACAAATAAACAGACAATCTGATAGAGAAGTTTACTTCCATATCTCTTTAAGCTGAATTATCGAACCCCAGGTTCGCCTTACCTCATATTTCAGTAGAGCATCCCCTATGCCCTGTTTAATTTTTGCACGCTTTCACTAAAACACTCTACATACTTACACTATTTAACAGAATATTTCAATACTTTTCTCTGTGTAATAAACATTTGAAATTATCTGGTAATGCGAATTTCTTAATTGAAGAAGTAAAAAACAAATAAGAAATCGAAATCTCGTACCCTAATACGACAAAAATCTGGCGACGCCACCTAAGATCATGTTTTGAAATAAAGTAAACGTAAATCACATTTGTTTGTAGTTCTTCTTCTTTAAGTGCCTTGCGCCCTTGCCCTCCGAGAACATTAGCGATCAATATGGTTTTCATGTTATACCGTTAACGCAAATTGTTGAACCACGATATTTTGCGTCTTTGTGGGCCACGTCTGCTTTTTATTTTGCTTTAAATTATGAAGTACTTTGTATTTATCATTTCTCATAATATTTCCTAGATATAAAAGCTTTCGTTTCTAATAATATTAAAAATTTCACGTTGTTTAATTGTTCATGCGTCGTAGTACTTTCTCATTTGTGATGCTGTCCGTCCATGAGATCATCAAAATACTGCAATCAGTCCATATATCAAGAGCTTCCACATTCTTGCACGTTGCCTCCTAAGCGCCCACGCTTCCTTCCATGCCAAGCAGTAAGATACTGAAGATGTCGCAAAGGAAAGGAATTGACAAATCCCTATGTTACTCTCTCTATCACTTCCTCTTTCACCATCCCAACACAGTATATTATTTTCATATTTTGCATAGTTTTGTTATTTAGTAACAGGTAGACATTTGATTTTCTTGACATGTGTTTCAGACCCGTTTGTTTTCTATGGTTTGTGTCGCTGCTGATAAAAGGATTTGTAGATCTCCCATCTTGTGACTAACATGACAGTATCATCAGCGTATCTATTAACACCGTTGCGAAATGTTTTTTTGTCTTGTGATAGCTGACGAAGCACACTAACAACCGCTTGGAGTTATTTTTGTCATGCTGAACGGTGTCAAATGCTTTCTCATAATCAACAAAGCACAGTACACATCCATATTGACATCTCGACAGCATTGAGTAAGCACCTGTATGTTAAATAACGCCTCGCGTATACCATACCATTTCTGACACCAAATTAAGAGTCGCCAATATTTTGTTTGCATTTTTGATAAATTCGAGCATGTATAATTGTGAAAAATAGTTTTAAGACGTGGCTTATCAAACTGATATATAGTTCTGTAGTCTTTAAAGTATTTTGCACTGGATTTTTTAGGTAAAGTTATAAAAATAGATTTAAACCAGTCTTGAGGAATACCACCTTTATATACGTACTTAATTGAAAAGTTTCAGATGCAATGTATAATAACACTGTCTTGCTTCAATACTTTTAGGACGTCAACATGAATATATTATCTGATGATTACGCTGCTTTTTCGTTTTTTGCTGCATTTCAAGCACGCTTTAATTGCTGCTGTTAATATCAAAACCATCGTCTGAACCTAGGCCGTGTGTTAAATTTCTCGTGTGATTGAATAGGTTTTTTAAATATAATCTGTTAATTCTGCTATTAGATTGTCTTGAGTATTTGCTACTAATTCAAACTGTTTCTATTTGAACTAACACCTGCTGCATGTTTGATTTTTTTTTAATGTTAAAACGAGACAAATATGTTTCAAGTTCTTCGATCTCTTCACACTGCTCTAGTAGCAATTTTTCTTTTATCTTGCATTTGACATTTTTCAAGGTATTTTCCTTGTTTTTGATTTTTGTAAATTATCTGAAATCCATCAGACTTTAATATTTCATCTATTCATTGTACTTGGTTTTGTTAGACTGTAATAAATTATGGATTGCTGTTTTCATTACATTCCAGGTCATTTCAATATTATTATCTGGACTAATGTTAGGGCCCATATTTTCAAGACGTGTTAATTTGTTTCCAAATTTCTTCATCCTGCTGTTTCTAAATCTTGTAGTATCCGAGTATCTAACTGTTGTTGGTTTTTACTGATAAAAGTACCTGATCAGAGATGAAAACATCAGAACCACGGTAGGTCTTTACGTTCTTTACGATATTTCTGATTCTTTTTATTGATGCCAATATAATCAGTTTGATTTTTCACGTTTCTATCTGCATTAGATATACAGGGTTTTCAAACTTAAGTCGGCACTATTGCTAACTTCAATATTATTAGAGCTACAGGGTCGGTTAAATAGGCAAACTAGAGCATTTGTTTCTCTCATCACTATGGTGAACACAGAATAAAATCGAACATTGCATTCGCAAGTTATGTCAAATTGTTCCATTTTTTCAAATAGGACACCCTGTATACACTATTCTCAATCGATAGAAAATTGAATACTGAACAAACAATGTCCCGTTAGTTTTTATCCTAAAGTCAAAAATGACATAGCTATTGATGATTTTTCAAACAAGTGTAAAAAGTGGCTGTGATTTTATAAACTACGATCGTTTGTTGTATAAAATGTCATCAGGATTAAGTATAAATTGAAGTTTCACTGGTAAACAGTTTATAGTCATTAAAAGCGTTTTCAGGCGAACTCAAAAATGTTTGGATCAAGAGGGTGACGTTTTTGAACATCTAATTTGAAAATTTCTTTTAATGTTCACAGAATAAATTAAAATAAACCATATCCTTTCGCTTCATGGATATTCCTCTTTCTTCATTTCATTTACCACTTCTGCTGGATATAGCCACCCTGAATTTTGTATCTTAATCTATTCCCATCGCGAAATAATTTTTTTTAAGTGTCTGCCGTGACCAAGATTCGAACCGCCTCGACCAACGGTTTTCCGACTAGTAAATTTGACTTCGTCCTTGGCATTACTACTCGACCACCCGCAGGTCTGATATTCCTCCTACTTTCTACTTTATGGTAAGTTATAACTAACACAGCCAACTTAACCAATTTGAAAAATCATCAATAGCTCTGTCATTTTTGACTTTAGGATAAAAAATAATGGGAGACTTTTTGTTCAGTATTCAATTTCTTATCGATTGAGAGTATTGTATATCTTCTTCTTCTTGAAATTCCGCTCCTATCGGAGATTGGAAATCATCACCACTACTCGGACCTTATCAATCGCGCGTCTGAAGAGTTCTGCGGACGTGCAACCAAACCACTCCCTCAAGTTGCGTAGCCAAGAGATTCTTCTTCTGCCAATCGTTCTCTTGCCTTTTATTTTGCCTTGAATAATTAGCTTAAGGATGTTATATCTATCTCCTCTCAGAACATGTCCTAGATATTCTAATTTTCTCCCTTTTATGGTGTTACTGATTTCTTTGGCTTTATTCATTCGTCGTAGTACTTCCTCATTTGAAACCTTGTCAACCCACGGTATTCTCAGCATCCTCCTATAGCACCACATTTCAAATGCCTCTATGTTCTTGTTGTTTTCTGACTTGAGTGTCCAAGCCTCCATTCCATACAATAGAATGGAGAATATATAGCATTTTAGTATTCTGGTTCTCAGTTCTAATGTTATATCTCGGCTGCAAAGTATTTTATTCATTTTATGAAAGCACTGCGAGCTACTTCAATTCGACACTTGATTTCTTTTGTATGTTCTGTTGTTTCAGTTACCCATGTGCCAAGATATTTGTAGGAGGATACCCATTCCAGTTTGTTGTTATTAATATTTATAGACGGTCTATTGTGATTTGTGCTTGGGTTTTTGAAGTTGTCATGACTTTGGTCTTTTTAGGTTCATATCCAGGCCATATCTCTTGCAGGCAATGTTTGTTACCTCAACCAGATGTTGTAGGTCTTCCAGACTGTCGGCGAATATAACGGTATCATCTGCGTATCGTAAGTTGTTAAGTCTTTCCCCGTTTATGACGATACCACCGGTTTCTTCTGACAGCGCTTCTTCAAAGATGCCCTCACTATATACATTGAATAAGAGAGGCGACAATACACAACCCTGTCTAACACCTCGACATATCTTGATCTCCTCACTCATATCTTCTCCGACTTTGACTCGTGCTGTTTGATGCCAGTAGAGATTGGATATTATTCTTATGTTCTTACTATCGATGTTTTTTCTTTTAGTATCTCTAGGAGTTTTGTGTGCTGGACTCTATCAAATGCCTTTTGAAAGTCGATAAAGCAGATGTACATATCATGATTCATATCTAGGCATCTTTGTCTAAGTACGTTTAGTCCGAAGAGCGCTTCTCTTGTTCCTACGCCCTTCCTAAAACCCATTTGAGTGTCACTGATGTCTTGTTCTAAATCCTTATGAATTCGGTTATGTATGATCTTTAAAAATATTTTCGATGTGTGGCTCATTAGGGCGATGATTCTGTGGTCCGAACATTCTCTGGCTTTATTTTTCTTTGGCAGTGTTACGAATGTTGAGGTTAGCCAATCGCTAGGAATTCTGCCCGTCTCATAAATGTTGTTAAATAGTTTCAGTAGAATATCTATGGAGTCCTTCCCTATGAGTTTTAGTAGTTCAGCAGGCACTTCGTCAGGTCCTGCTGCTTTTCCGGATTTACAGTTTTAATTGCTTGTTCGAGTTCCTCTCTTAATATTTCTGGACCAGTATACTCCACGTCTGGGTTTTCCAGTTCTATCCGATTATCGTTAAAAAGTTCTTGTATATATTCGCTCCACCTTGCCAGTTTGTCTATCGGTTCTACAATCAAGTCGCCGTTCTTGTTTACCAACACATCTGGTTGTCGTCTCTTTATTCTCCCAGTCATTTCCTTTACCTTCTTGTGCATATTGAAAAAATCGTATCTGTCTTGATAGGCTTCAACCTTTCGACATTCATCAAGTAGCCATTTTTCCTTGGCCTGTCTTATTTTACTTCTGATCTCATTGTTTATGGTCTTATAGATTTGCACATCCTTGCCCTTATATTGGCCTCGTATCACCATCAGGTCCAGTATCTCCTGTGTCATCCATTCTTTGTTCTTTCCCTTTATGGATTTCAAATCTGTATTTCCTGCATCCTTCAGTACTTTTTTTATGTTTTGCCATTGCTGGTCTATGGTGATATTATTGTCATCGTTGTGTCTTAGTTCGTTTAATTTTTCGTTTATGTTCTTCTCAACCTTTTTGTACACTACGTTGTCCTTCAGTCTTCTAGGGTCTATACGTTCCTTAGTTGTTTTCCGAACGAGTTTTTTCAGTCTTACATGAATTACAGCTACCACCGGATTATGATCGGATGTTATGTCAGCTCCTGGATATGTTTTTACTGACTTGATAGTATTTCTGAATCTTCTACGGATCATAATGTAGTCGATCTGGTTTCTAATTATACCTGATTTTCCGTCTGATGGTGCTTTCCAAGTATAAAGCCGACGTGGAGGAAGCTGATAGAGGGTATTGGTTATTATCATATCCTCCCTTTGACAGAACTCGATCAATCTGTATCCTCGCTCATTGCGAAGACCTAGTCCGAACTTGCCGGTAACATTAGTCGCTTCACCTTGGCCAACCTTCGCATTTAGATCCCCATTATAATGAGGACTTCGTGTTTCTTGATAGGTTTGATCACTTTAGCTAGATCTTGGTAAAACGACTCTATTTCATCCTCGTCCTTATCTGCTGTAGGTGCATACACTTGGATAACATTTACTGGAACCTTATTTGAGGTCAGTTTCAGTAGAACTATGCGGTCTGAGAATGGGACGAAACTGGACACCGTATGTTGCACTCTCTTGTCGACAATTATTCCTACTCCATATCGATGACAGGCATCATCATTCCCCGAATAGTACATTATGCCATTCTTGGTGATATGCTTCCCTGACCCGTTCCACTGAATATCGCTCAAGCCAAGTATGTTGATATTGAGTCTCGTCATTTCTAAAAGACGTTATCCACTTTTCCAGGTGCACAAAGACTTCTAACGTTCCATGTAGCAATTCTATCGTTTCTATGTGTCACAGTTCTGTACTCAACTTTATTCAACGCTCTCCTCCCCGGAGATCCGATTGGAGGAGTTATAACTCCGGAACATTTCGAATTGAACAAAGCCATTGTAATGTAATGGTGTGATGATTATCACTAAGGATATCCACAAGGGATCTTTAATTCAGTGGTTTCCTCTTGCCTTCTGAATTCTTACACCGTTGACCACAATTGTGATTCTTCCGCTTTTGGGGCCTGTTTTAAACCCTGGGACAAAAGAGTGCCCGATTTATAGCCGCCCAATCTGAGACAGTCGCTGTAATGCTGATTTTGGTTCGCCCCGAGTATTTAATTTCCTCGGTACCACCCATATCTGGGAGGCGTTCCCCTATCCACCACCTGGGGAGGCGCCCGATGGGGGATCAGCAACCCCGCACGGGTATTGTATATAGGGTATCCCATTTGAAAAAATGGACCAATTTGACATAACTCGCGAACGCGATTATCGATTTTTATTCTGTTTTCACCAAAGTGATGAGGGAAATAATGCTACTAGTTTGCTTATTTAACCAATCCTGTAGCTCTAATAATAACGAAGTTAGCAATAGTACCGACTTAAGCTGGAAAACCCTGTATAGAGACGTCTGAGAGATTGTTCAAAATAGTATCATCTCTTCTTCTTGGCAAAACTATACTAACCGATGACCTATGTCATTTGAGGTGCTTATATGCCGTATTCGCCCACTGCATTTCAACGATGACTTATTTACATTTTTTCGTTGAAGTACGCATGACAATGTTTGTATATGAGAAGACCTTATTTCCAGTGTCTTTTTAATGCCAATATAAAATTATTCTATTGTGTCGAGAGAGGCAGTACAAGCGATAAAATTACATTACATATGATGAAGAGACGTTCGTAATCCGACACTGGAACAAAACCATTAACTACTTTATGTAAATCATTGTTAATTATGAAACCAAAACAATTAAAATGGTTGGGTTAGTCATTGCCACAGTAATAAATTGGACGTTTCCTATGTCATTGGGACGCGCCGTGCCTGGTTCTGTTTTCCATACAGTATTAAGAAACCCCTACTCAGTTCCTCCACGAAACTAAAGACCCGGTTCGGGCTTTGTTGATACAATTCGCCAATTCTTAGATTGTTTTAAGGAAAAAATCTGGTATTAGCATTGTCCGCCATTATGTAGATTTTTGTGTTTATAGGTGATTTAGTTTTTTATGTAGTGCATAGCCAGGTAGGTTTCTGTTTTATTATTGACAGTTAAATCGAAGAATTTTAAAGAATTAGATGAAAAAACGACCTGCAGTTTGTAGACATTACGGTCCGAACACCACTTGAAGGGAGATATTAGTTCAAAATTGACAAACTATCCATGCAAGGTGGCATTTGTCCCTCATTTTGTTCAATCTATACGTCAAAGTGATCACAAAAACATTAGGTATTGATGACTCCGAAGTAGGAGAAGGGATAAAATCAACATTAGGCAAAGAGTATTTGGTATATGTACATATTTGTTTATATGTAATTTTTAGTACATGCATAAAATTAACATTGTATTCAGTAATATATGATGCCTTCACACGTGCAATTTCTGATAACTGTTCCATACAAACACAAAAATTTGAGTACGGTAAAATATATTGAAAATGGAAATTAAACTGTTTAAATGTTACGCCACTGGATGAAACCTTAACGTTTTTTGCTTCATTCCGCAAAACAATAAGCATGTAAACATTCACACAATGGTAGATAAATTTATTATGTAATGATAATAGAACACTGAAAAGATATTGAGTTTATAACAATTTACTCGATGAAGGTCAAAAAGTCAACGTACGTTTTATTTACAAACAATGTTTTTACACACTTTCACAGGCGAGAAAAGCGGCAACGTTGTACGTGAGAGCACATGTTATTAATTCTGTTATGATTTTGCGCAACTGTCATATGCAGCTGTTCGCTTAATCGTGACATAATTTTGAGGTTTTATTATGAGTATTATGATGTACATACTTCGTCATTCGAAAGACACAATTATTATTAAAAAACCGGCTCAGATTTCTGGTAAAGTTTATATTATGTTAATTATTAAGCAGTCTAGGATCATTTAATTCTGCTTGCAGAAATGTTTCAGGCGTTCTGGTTTTCTAGTGATGATAAACCGTTATCACCAAGAATGCAAGAATTTAGGAAGAAATTAAAGGAAAAGCCAGAATTTACCAAAATTCAACAAACTGAAGAACCTATTGAAAAGGAACCTCTAACACCTTGGCCTGATAACATAAATCCTCACACTGGTGAAATTGGTGGACCAAAAGGGCCAGAACCTACAAGATACGGCGATTGGGAGAGAAAAGGCCGTGTCTCAGATTTTTGAGGCTGTGATCTAATGTGACCGTTTGAAAGACGAATATGTTGGGTATTTACAATATTTGTACAAGTTTTGTTAAGATAGGTACATTTTATTTGTATCAATAAATGTTAAAAAAATGTTTAGATTTAAAAACAAATTTTTTTAATTGATGAGTACTGCACCTTAAATACATCAGACTGAATACTGAATGTTTCTGAAGCAGTAGCATTTTGGAAAAAAAAAACTGTTGGCAAAATTTAGTTGAATGAAATATAAGATTTTTTATATACAGGGTGAGTTTTTAAGACGGGATAGCTTGATTACTCCTATGTTTTAATAATAATATACAGGGCGTGCAATTTAAATTTTAAAGTTATGGAGGTTTGAAATGTAACGAAGTAAAAAATCACAGCAGCGAATTCTTTTCACATAAATGGGTGTTTTTATGGTAACAACTTACTTTGAAGTATTGTCTAGTAATGTACCAAATCTCAATTTAATATAATAAAAGGTAAGTTTTTAAGACTTCTGAAAGAAGTTCCTGCAAAGCCTATCTTATCAAGAAAAAATAAAACATCTTTTAAGCGTCTTAACTAAATGTTAAAAATAAAATATATTTAAAAAGCTTAGAATATTATTTATCTAAATATGTAGACATGTATACATATTTCCAAAACAAAATTTAGTTCAGAACCACCCTGTATATAACAAAAAATTTTAAAAACTGCGCTCAGATGTACCATACAACGCCGTTTGGATAATTTTGATATGTTTAAAAACATATAGGAGTAATCAAGCTATCCCGCCTTAAAAACTCACCCATATTATTTTATAATACTATATCCCAAAAAGGAGTAAATACAAATTGACTGAAATATTGAATCTTCAGAGAAGATCCTGGTTATCTTGAAAGACTGGTTTTCGAAAAAATTCAATATTTCCGTTATCATGAAAGTTAACAAAAAAAAGTTTAAAACAAAAGTTGTTTGTTCCGTTAAAGTAAATATAATTTTGAAAAAACCAACTACTTTCGTGGTTTTCGGGATATGTTACAGTAAATTTATTTTTTTAAATCTTGGATTTTATAATTAATAAAATTCATTTTTGTTCTTCTTTCAATGATGTGCAACAATCAAGTTTCAGGTAATAAATTACCTCCTATTTTAAAATTATTATATTACACATGACGTGAAAAGAAATGTATTTTGAGTTTATTTTTGCATACATATTGCAGTAATTGCATAGAATATCATATTTTTAATGTATAGATGTAAAACTTTTATGAAATTTAATTGACCCAGTTACCGGCAACGATTAGCAGAAAGAAAGAAAAACCCGATTGTATTTATAGAAAATCGAAATAAATAACGAAGTTTTTGATGAAGAAAAATTATAGGGAGCAACAGCTAAAAGTAAAGAAGCATGTAGAAAAGATCCAGGGTCAAGATGTCACATTGCTCATTTAGTAAGGAACTGGCCATTTTCAATTAATAACTTAAAATTGACAACTCAAACTTTTATTTAGTTTGAAGCCATGACAACATAACATTGTTTTCATGACCAACTCACTCTAATACCATAATTTTCAAAACCACACAACAATTTATTACGTGACACCTATGGTTATTGTACCACGTCACTGAAAGCAAATAATAATTGAAATTTCCTTATTTATAAAATCCAAGATATTGGCGATTTAAAAAAAAAATTAAAAAGTTGCTATCTCGAGAACCATGGGAATAATTTTTTGTTGAAAATTATTATAAGTTTGCTGAATAAAACAAGCAATTCTTGTTGCAAATTTTTTTTTAACTTATATAATAAGGGAAATATTATACAGGTTTATACTAATCTTCTGGGACACCATACATAACATTTACATAACAATACAATAATGAAAATGTACCATACGAATAAATAAGTGGACTAGTGTCTATTTCTAATTTTACTGCTTATGATATGAGGGATTAGTAAATAAAAAACCAATTGTTAGATTTTAATTTTTCAAAATTTTATTCATGTAAATCTGCAAATTCTTCAGGGTTCTCATTGCTATTAACGGTCTCAACATTCGAGCAGTTTGCGCCCATACAGTTTTTGCATGCAATGCTACAATCCAACCAGTGCTTTTGGCAACGGTATGCGTTGCCGCAATCACTTTTGCAACAGAAAAATTTTAACTGTAAGATGTTAGCTGGCCCCAGTGGTTGGGGCATTCTGACAGGCATTAATTTGTTGTTCTGGAGCTCCCAACGCCATTAAGTTGGGTCTATGGAGGAATCTTCATGGAAATAAACCCTTTTTAGGTGCTCCGTGAGTGCATCGACCGTGGCAATCATTTTACCAAACTCTTTTTATTTACTTTTTTATTTTTATGGATGGCAGTCAGCTACATCCGATATCTGAAAGTTTTCAATAATTCTGCAGCACTCAGCTGAAACTCCTCAGGATCACTGGCCTTTCAAAGTGATAGCGGTGCCCCATACATCGCCAAAAGTAACTGACTGCCATCTCTGATTAAGTGTTGCACTGTCAAACTCGCTCGACGCACCTAGGATCGCGGCAACCTTGTCACTGGGATAGTCTACTGGAGTATCACTGTGATTCGGCATCTAAAACGTCCAAATTTAATTTTTGGGGGTTTTTGAGTACGCCGAATACAACTTGACTCTTAAAAACTGAAAACCCTGAAGATGGAACATACAGTCGCATAGTCATGAGCTCCAGAGGTAGTTTGTACGAGATTTTAACTATTATTTTCGTGATCAGCGACCCCGAAAACCCCGAGTAACAAATTTGGAAGCTCTTGTCAACGAATCAAGGAGATTCCAGTAGACAATCCAGGGCGTCATGTCCCCCAGGTGCGTCAGATCTGTTTTTTAGCTTCAAATTCATGATCAGTGAACCAGTTAACGTCTGATTGAAAGAAAGCGTTATCGTCAAACTTTTAAACGTTTAAAAAACATTTTATTGTCTATCCAAACGTAATATACTTACAATTTATGAACAAATAAAAATTTCAGTTTTAGGTATATTGTGCTTATATGTCATTGTTATATTTAAATATGTGTTATGCTAAAGTTTCTTTTTACTTCTCAAAAAAAAAATTAATCAAGGTTAGGTGTAAGAACAGCACTGCTGAACCTCGCCTTGCGATTCAATTATTTTGTTTAACAAAAAAAATAGTTGAATAAAGACATTATTATTATTATTGGTTTTTTTTATCTCGACTTTTGCGGACCATTCATACGTGTTTGCGTGTTATGCATTTAAAAATTTTCTGACTATGTTGCATGTGTTGAGTATGACTGCTTTTGTAGTGTAATGAATGTGTGTTTTTCTATGTTCAGTATATGTAGGTTTTTGTGTAGTGTGTGTGGTATGATACCTGTGGAAGACAGGATTATCGGTACTATGACTACTTTGTTCATCTTCCACAGACGTTTTACTTCTATAGAGAGATCTGTGTATTTGTGAAGTTTTTCGGTGTTGGTTTTTTCCATGTTGTGTGTGTTGGGTATTGCTATGTCTATTATGTCAATTGTTTTGTTATGTTTGTCTATGGATATGTTTATGAGGCCTCGTCCGCCCTCACATCGGGATAGGGTCAACCTCTCTGTGGCGGTTTTTGGGTGATGCTTGTTGTATTTTGTTAGTGTTGTTCGTGTTTTCCTTTGGAGTTTTTCTAATTCTGTATGTCTCCAATGTATGATTCCAAAGGAATATGTAAGTGTGTGTATAGCGTATGTGTTTATGGCTTTTGTGATGTGTTTTGAATTTAATTGTGTTTTTAGTAGTTTATTTAATCTGTCTGTGTATTCTTTGGTGAGTGTTTGTTTTATGTGTTTGTGTTGTGTGAGTTTAGCCTGTTCGAATCCCAAATATTTATAAAGTTCCCCCTCTTCCATAGATTCTATGAACCCATATCCGACCGGGACTTTTTCCGTACTTAGAATTCCTTTTTCTTAGTGTAATGTTTTACATTTGTCCACCTCAAACTCCATGTGTATGTCTTTTGAAAATGTGTGTGTTATGTTTAGAAATTGTTGTAAGTCTTGTTTTGTGTCTGCGTATATTTTGATATTGTCCATGTATAACAAATGTGATAGTGTATATTGGATTGTTTTATTATGTTTTATGTGAAAACCATATTTCGTGTTGTTTTGTGTGTTGGAGAGTGGATTAAGAGCTAGGCAAAACCAAAGGGGGCTCAAAGAGTCTCCTTGGAAAATACCTCGCTTTATTTGTATGGTATCTGTTTTTATGTGTGTATTGTTTAGGGTTAGGTGTAATGTTGTTTTCCAGTGTTCCATGATGTGTTGTAAATATGCCACGAGCGTTGTGTTTATTTTGTATAATTGCAGCGTATGTATTAACCATGAGTGTGGTGTGCTGTCAAATGCTTTTTTGTAATCGACGTATGCTGTGTGTAGATGTCTGTTTTGTTTGAGTGACTATGCGCAAGAATTACTGAGTCTATCAGAACTTGTTCCTTGCAACCTTTGTGACCCTGCGGCAGCCTTTTGTTGTTCTGTAAGTATGTTGTGTTGTGTTATATGTGTATATATTTTGTTTGTGATGCATGATGTGATTATTTTGTAAAGTGTTGGTAGACATGTGATGGGTCTGTATTGTGCTGGGTTGTGTGTATTTGTAGATTTGTGTTTCATGTATGTAGTGCCTTGTGTTAGAAATGTAAGTGTTGGTGTGGATTGTATAGTGTGTGTGTGATGTTTTTTGCTAACATCGGGTGTATACAGGAAAATTCCTTATACCAGAAATTCTGAATTCCGTCTACCCCCGGTGCTTTCCAATTTTGTGTTTTATTTATTACGTCTGCGAGTTCCTGTGGTGATATATTTGTAAATGTCATTTGGGGTATGTATTCTGTGTTCTATTCCTCTTTTCTGATCCAATTTGCATTTTTATTATGTGGTAGCGGCTTAGACCACAGAGCGGTCCAGTAATCTGTAAGTTGTTCTTGTGTTGGTGTACCGTTATTTTGTGTCTGATTTTAAAGTTTTGTAGAATATTTTTTCGTTCTTTATGAATATTGCATTTTTGTTGCTTGCGTAGTGTGCATGTTTTGTATCTGTGTAGTCTTTGTGCTTTGGCTGTGAGTTTTGTTTAAGGGTGTCTATATATTCTGTGATATGTTATAATATGTTATAATAACGTTTACTACCCAACAGGCAAGAAGCCCAATTACAGAGTAATACTTACAAATAATTCAACTATAATTTAAGTAAAATAATTGAAATAAAAGTGTAGTGTATATATAATATTCGTTAATGTTCTTAATATTATTTACGTGTGTCAAATTAAAATATTTTCTAAATTCCTTTTAAATTCTAACAAATTTACATCAAATAAATCAATACTATCCGGTAGTCTATTGTGCAATGTTGACATCTTGAAAACGGGAGCGTTTAAAAGACAATTGGTATTAGGAGTAGGTACTGACATATAACATTTTAACTTACTATGTAACCTAGGAGCTCTAATGCCAATCTTTTGTAGAATATAATGATTATCAGCTTTACCTGATAACAGTTTATGCAGATAACACAATATTATTATTGTCTTGCGCTGATTGATTGTAGGACTATCACTATAATACCTATTTAAATATTCATGCTGATGAAGAAGATAGGCATTGTTTTCGCGTTAATACTTAATCTTTAAGAACCTATACCTAATATTTTCCAGCATATTTCTATATTTGTTGTACAACGGGTACTATTATAGCATATTCTAACTTAGATCTTACATAACAATTAAATAGTGTTGTGAATGCTGATGATGATTGAAATTTAGATGTAGATCTGATAACAAAACCTAGAGTTTTGTTTGCACTTTTACAACATTTGTTACATGAGTGGAGAAACTGAGTTTACTGTCAAACCACACACCCAAATCACAAACACAGTTTTTATATGATAACAGATAGTTATTTAAATTGTAGAAAGCCTTCACTGGATACACTTTTCTATTAAACGATACCACAAAGCATTTGTTGACATTCAATTTCATGTTGTTTACATCACACCAGTTCACTACACAGTTTAAGTCTCGTTGAAGCTTGTTTGCACCTTCAGTGTCGTAAATAACGTTAAACATTTTTAAGTCGTCTGCATAAAGTAGCGCTTGAGAAAACTGTATACAGTCTACTATATCATTAACGTATAACAAGAATAGTAATGGCCCCAGATTGCTTCCTTGTGGTACTCAGGATAAAGTAAAAAATTGTTGTGACCGGTAATTATTAAATGACACATAGTTATATCTGTTCCTTAAATAGTCTGCTAGTAAAAGACATAAACCAGATGACATACCATACATATCACGCATTTTTTTAATTAGTAGTATATGACTGATTCTATCAAAAGCTTTAGATATGTCAGTGTATATAACATCTACTTGCAGGGATAAATCAATCTTTTCACAAACGTATTGGCTAAAACAATTCAGGTTGGATACTGTCGTTCTATTTGGCATAAACCCATGTTGCCTTAATGAGATCTTATTTGTTATTTGGACAAATATGTGTTCGTACAATAATTTTTCAAAAATTATTGCGGTTGTATTGATAATTGATATGGGCCTGTAGTTTTCAATTTTTGAGCGACTTCCACTCTTATGTATCGGAATAATTCTCGATTCTTTCAATAGATTAGGAAAGATACATTTATTTATGCATTGGTTATAAATATGCGTTAATGGTTCAGACAACAATTCTATATAACCTTTATAAATATAGGCTGGAATACGATCCGGGCCTGCACAAGTACTTTTAATTTTTTTAGAAGCATCAATTACTTGCGTTTTAGTTACAGGAACTAGGTTACTAATATAATTGTGCGGGAACATATCGTTTTGTGAATAATACATTTCAAATGCAGCTGTATTAAGGCGATCTTCAACATATACAGAACGAAAGTAATTTTCAATTTTTAATGATTTACGAAGAATTTTGTAGTTACTGGCGGCATGTTCAGATTTAGTTTGATGGTATGATTTCCTAAAGTGATTTTTCTTTTAATATTATTAATAATCGATGTAGTAAACCAGACTGGATATTTATTTGAACTCCTGTTTATTGGAACAAATTCATTAAAAAATTTCCTTCAGTATCCGATAAAATTGTTGCAGATTACAGTTGGGGTCGCTACTTGCCATACATGTCTTCCAATCAATGTTTTCCAATCTCTTATATATTGAGATGTAATCAGCTTTTCTAAAATTAAATTTTTATAGTTTGTATTTAATCCAATTAGTTTTAGTTCCTTTGAAATTGTTAGATTTATACTCAAGAATGGATGGTGTAAGTCTTCTTTCACTAAGGGATTTTCATCTTTTATAACCAAAACAGCGTTATCTGCATTAGACAGAACTAAATCGAGAATAGCATTTGAAGAATTTGAAATATGGTTAAACTGTCTTAGATCCAGTAAATTCACTAAATTGTTAAATTCAGTAACGAACTCACAGTTATCGTTTACATATAACTGAGGGAGATTAAAATCACCAATAATTAAGATTTTATTGGAAAACAGGAATTCATTATTTACTAAATCATTGAAAAATTGTATATAATTTGTTAGAGAGAGTTTAATAGGTGGTACATAAACAGCAATTATGTAAATGAATCCTTCCAGTAAGCTTAATCGGACACAAACAATATCAATATTTGGTATAGTTATAGGTATTTCAATATTTGTTGTTTCAAGAGTATTGTTTATTGCAATAAGAACACCACCACCTGTTTTTTTCTTTGTCACTTCTAAATTACGATCCGCTCTATAAACATTGTAATTTTTGGTAAATAGTTCCGAATCATTTACACATTCTTGTATCCATGTTTCACATAAAATTATTATATTCCATTCTGAACACAACAAGTTTGTATAAAAGTCTTTAATTTTTGTATTTAATCCTCTAACATTTTGGTAACATATTGATAAGCTAGATGTTGATAGAATACAATTTTTAAATGGTTTAGTTTTTTAATTTGATGTTTTCGGAACACCTCGTATATAACGAATAGTAATATCTTTTTCGTTATTAGATATTTTATCTTGCAATTCTTTACGTAAATTCGCCAAATGTTCCAACTGCATTGTTGTTAGGTCAGAGCGTACGGAAATTTTATCATTGATAACTTTAATTTTTTTGGTATTTCGAAGTACATTTAATGCTTCATCACTATTCTTGAATATAATTTTAATGGGACGAGGTTTATTATTGATGCAAGATTTACCTAAACGGAATACCTTAATGTAATCTGTTGAGATCGTAGAAATTTGATTAATAATGTTCTTTACGTCAACATAATCTTGTTCGTAGTTATCATTTTCATTTAGATTATACATTATCACATTATGTGACCGGCGTTGACGTTCAGTTACCTCTGTAATAATTTCGTCGACAGACATGGTTACATTTTTGCATTGACATTCAGAGCCTTTTTTAAGAGTTCAACTTCTCTTTTTTAGATCTAGTATTAATTGACGTAGATCATGGATTTCCGTTTTTCTTTAGTACATTTATCACAATTATATGTGATACTGTCCTTCGACATAATAAGTTGCATTTCGGTTCTGGATAATCCAGAACATGTTGTATGTATTGGCAACATACAGCTATCACAACGGAACTCTTTATCGACATTCACTTCTTGAGCACATTTAAGGCACTTATTTGTTATCGGCATATTTTAATCAATTTTGATTATTCGATTTGATGTATTATGAAATATTAAATACACGTCTCACTTGTTACACGTCTCACTCACAATAATGTTGGTTGTGTTGTTCGTGTGTAGTGTGTGTTTTTATTTTCTGAAATGTTTTATGCAAATGTTGCAGTAATTTTGGTGATGTGTTATGTTTTATGTATTGTGTTACTGTACCTAGTTCACGGCGGAGTTCCATAATTTGACCCTCCAACCGTTTTTGCCAAGCAGGTTTATTTTTTTTTTATTTATATATGTATTGTGTGTGTGTGTGTGTGTGTGTGTGTGTGTGTGTGTGTGTGTGTGTGTGTGTGTGTGTGTGTCACTGCCCCGGCATAAACAAGTGTGTGTATATCTGTGAGTGTGGTGTCTGTGTTTATATATTGTGGTAGTATGTGTGTGTTCAGGTAATGTAGTGTTCTGCTGAGTGTTTTTGATGTGTGTAGTTTTGGTATTTTTGGTCTGTTTGTAGGGTCTGTTCCTGTATATTGCATAATTGTACTGTCTAATGTCTGTGTGAGTTGTTTAGTGTGTCTTTATCAATGTTTTCTGTTGTTGTGATGTTAGGGTGATCATATACTATTGGGTCACTGTCATTGTCACTTTCTTGGGTACCTACTGGTAGTGTTGTTTCTTGTCTGTGTGTATCTGCTTTTGATTGTGTTTCTTTTTGTGTATGTAGTGTGTTTGCAACTTGTTGTTTTATTTGTTGAAGTGTTGCGTTGGGTAACATATTTTTTTTTATTATCGCTCGTCTTTGATCTGCGACTCTTTGTTCGGTTACTGTAATGTGAGGGTATTGTTGTGTAAATTGTATATGTAATTGTTGTCTGTATGATATAGTATCTCTTTCCATGTGTGTGATGGTATAGTAGCAGCGCTTGATGTGAATGTTCATATCCGTAGCTCATTTTATGCGCTGCCGTGGCTTGCCTGCTTTAGTTTAATATAATAATTTAATAGTTTAATAATAAATTTATTGTGTAATAAGTAAGTACACAAATGGATGGAAATTCAGCGAATCGCTGTTCTGCCACTCCAACCAACAAAACATTTTAAGTATTAAGCACATAGATTGAATGATATTAAATAAAGTAAAATTATGCAATAATTATGCAATAATTAAGTAAGTAAAACTAGATATTATTCTAATAGAAACAGATAATATAAACTACTATAATATTAAAATATTTGTAAACTAGATATTATTCTAATAGAAACAGATAATATAAACTACTATAATATTAAGATATTTGTACATTATCGACAAAATAATGCTCTCTTAATTTACGTTTAATCATATTCCAAGATACATCATCTTTTAAAAGATTTCCAAAGTTGTTTAAAAATTTAGGAGCTAAATATGAAAATGATCTTTTAAACTTAACGGTATTATGTTGAGGAATATTATAATCATTGTTAAATCTAGTATTTAAGGTGTGGATATCAATTCTGTTGTTTAGCAGGCTTAATAAATATTTTGGCTTTTTATGTGTAATAATATTATATAGCACTTTTAGATACTGAATGTCAAACCTATCCTGCATTTTCAATATTTTGTGTCTAATATAATATGGGGACATCCGTTCAACAAAACTTATATTATAAACATATCTTAAGCACCGATTTTGAAGTACACCTATCTTATTTTTGTATTGATTTGTTAAGAAGAAGTAATAAACAGGACTACAGTAGTTAAAATTATTTAAAATTACAGAATTAACCAATACTAGCTTTAGGCTAGAGATAACAAATACTTAAATTTATAAATCGTTTTGAACTTACAATAAGCAAGAGATAGTTGTTTTATCACATACTTTTCAAATTTAAGTTCTGGGTCTACATTAATGCCTAGGATTTTGATGTTATTCACAAACGGCAAAACACTATTATTTATAACTACATTAGTATTAAGTTTTTCCAAAGCTTTCTTACGCTGCTTCTGAAGACCACAACACATAACACACGATTTTAAAGGATTAAGTTTTAAACCATTGTTTACACACCATGTTTGAATATTAGATAGAACTACATTTAAAATTTGCGTCATCCGATTAATTTCTTCAGGTTTTCCAGAAATATATAACTGGGAATCATCAGCGTACAATTGGATTGCCACTTCTGGAGGAATAATATTAACTAGGTCCGCCGTAAAGATGATAAAAGTATTGGTCCTAAAATACTACCTTGAGGTATTCCTTGAGATGTTTGCAGTTCGGTTGAATATTGATTGTTTAATTTTACCATGCACTTACGGTTATACAAGTAATGTTTAAACCAGTTTATTGCTTTTTGTGAAAATCTGTAGTAAAGAAGTTTGGCAAGTAACAACTCATGATTGATGAGGTCAAAAGCTTTACTAAAATCTAATGCAACTAAAATAGTAACACTTGATCGATCCATAGCAGTGGTTATGTCATTTGTAACTTTTAACAGAGTAGTGCTAGTGCTGTAACAACGTCTAAAACCAGATTGCTCATTAGGTAATATATTGTTGTTTACCAAGCAGTATATTTGGTTAAATACTACTTTTTCAACTATTTTTGCCATGACTGGTAGTAAACTAATAGGCCGAAGGTCATTGATCTCTTTTGGATGTTTAGCCTTTGGAATAGGAATCACTGTAGATTTTTTCCATATCTCCGGTACACGTGCAGATTCTAATGAATAATTTATTATGTATGTTAAGCTTGATAGTACATACGGAAGTAGTAGTTTAATAGATTTTAAACAAATGTTATCAATCCCTTGCGCGTTAGATTTTAAACTATGGATTATCTCTTCGACTTCCTTTTCCGTTATCACTGTGAAAAAGAATTCTTCATCAATACCATCACACTTATTGTTCTCATAAAATCTCAGCAAGTTTTCGTTAATTGATATTGATCCAATGCCTTCCACAAAATATCTGTTTAAAGTCTCGGTATCACAAAGATGTAAAGGTATAATTTGAGAATCATTTGTATAAACATTGAATTTCTTTAATTTTTTCCACAATAATTTTGAGTTACTTTTAGTCATGTTTATTTCATAGTTTAGGTAGGCTTTCCTTTCTTGTCTAATAGCATTAGTTAACACATTCCTTAGTTGTTTGTAGTACTCAAAACTCGATTTAGTTTTAACTTTTAAATATTTGTTATACGCTTTTTGTTTGAGTTCTTTCATTTTTAAGATGGTGTACGTAATAAAAGGTGCACGTCTCTTTTTAATTAATACTTTTTTATAGGGCGCATGACGATCTAATAGAGTATTGAGTTGGTTATTAAAAAATCCACCATTTCATCAACATTGTCAAGCATGTTGATGTAGTTCCAATCAATGCTTGATGCGTCTAAAGAAAAGTTATTAATATTTATTCCGCTATAGTCCCTGAACGTTAATGTTGTTGGTTTAGAGTTTGGTACCTTCAATTCCAGTGTACAATGTATCAAATGATGATCAGATATATCCAGTAAATCTATAACTCCGGATTCTTTTGTCATGATATCCTTTGACAAACATATTACATCCAGCAATGCAGCTTTATCTTTAGATATACGAGTTGGTTCTGTAATTATCTGCGTTAACTGGTAAATATTCAAAACTTCCATAAACTTATTATATAGTACGGTGTTCTTTTTATTTATTAAATCAATATTTAGATCTCCCATGATTATAGTTTTATCAGCTACCAAATTTGTATAACTAAGAGATTTTTCCAGTTGATCTAATTCTGATGATGAGCAGTAGGGTATATACACAACTCCAATGGCTATTTTTATTCTGTTTATACTAGTGATTATCCATAACTCTTCAATGTTTGATTTTCTTCCAGGTTTAAAATTTCATAATTTATATTGTATTTTAGGTATCAACCCACACCACCACCCCTTGTTTTACGATCATTTCTGACTAGATTGTATTCAGGAATACTGAACAGTTCACTTGGCATGTCTGAAGTCAACCATGTTTCAGAGACCGCAATTATTTGGAAATTATTTTCTTTAACAAATTCGGAAAATACAGGAAAACATGAATTTAAAGAACGAATATTAATATGACAAATATGTAATTGAGTGTTTTTAAGGTTGGAAGCAGAACAGTCTATTGGTTTTTTTGAACATTAGTATTAATGATAGTTGGTATTACCCAAGCAGCACACTCACGTCTTCTCGACGTCATTATTTGGTAAATTTTCGTCTAGTACGTCATTGTACCTTATTATGACGTCAATTGGACGACATTTTCAAACCAATAAAAGACGTCGTTCTTTGACGTCATTATGACGATCATATAACGTCTATAAAACACCAAATTGTTACAAATTTACTTCTTATTCTTGCAATAAATTTAAACAAATAAAAATAGAGAAAGAAAATGCTACTTTTGCATAATTTTCCATTTACTAAAATTTCAAAATCTACCTACGAATGAGGATAGAACTTTAATTTAAACGAATTGCAAGAAAATCGAAAATATATATTAAAATATAATTTAATAATAAATCGTATTGTTTGCGCTTTTAAGTACTTTCTCCCATGATACTTTGTGCCGACCCGGATACTGCGTAAGTAGTATAGCACGCGCAGTCGCAGTCGCATTTTCTTAATGGACGTCGTTGTGGTTGTGATTTACGATTTTTACGAAATTAAAGCAGGCAGAACATGGTAAGTAGGGCATTTTAGGTATTCTAATCTTTAGTTTTCGTCTGTTCCACTGGTTATTAGAGATTTTGTTTTTAAGGATACAAGTAATGTCTATGTGGCTGTGGAATTTGCTTGCGACAGCAACATAAGCGAAGAGGGGCAGATTGCTTTAGTACCGCGAAAATGGTTGACACCATTAAAGCGAGAAGTATTCTGGCCGCCCTACAAAAATCCTAGTGTCTACAATAGGGCCGTTAGAAAATGCGAAAATCCCATAGTTGACGTATGGGAGCTGTTCAAAATTAACAAAATATTTTTGAATCGGGTAAGTTTTTTTAATATATACTTATAAAATAAATAAATACCAAATTGTGTTAAAATACACTTATAATTTAGACGTTTCTTTAATATAAATGCAACAATAGCAGTTCAATTGTGTGCAGAGCATAATGCTAACCTTTTGTGTTCTAGATGATTATCAAAAATCTTGTATCAAACTAAAGAAGTTAGAAAACACTTCCGACTTACAAACGACTGATACGGAAACCATCCAAAGTAGGAAGAGGTGCATTCCTAGAAGAATTGTCGATAGTGATTCTGACGATTGTTTAGATTTACCACTTCCTCCAAAAATAACTAGACATAAACATCTAAAAGATAAAGGTATGATAATAATGACGTTAGAAAATATTTATACATAATGCTTAATATAGTTCACTCTCCAACCCCTTCATACATGAGCAGAGGTGTTAGCACATCGAGTAGCAGATCATTGCAACAGCGTCAAACAATATTTTGTTCATCTACACCTTCCTCAATCAATGTACAAGGAACTCCACATAGAAGTTGCGGTATGTTACGATCAGTGGCACATTTTAACAGATAAATCAGATGGTCAATTATGTTTTAGCAGAGGTTCCTTACTTTTCTCAAGAAAACTCTCCTGTTCAAGGTGTAAGTAATTTACAACATTCTCAAACGAGCAGCCACGAAAGTTCAGGTACTTTATTTATTATGAAAATAACAGTTTAGTTTATCAAATGAATATTTTTAGATATTCAGAAGTTACTGAAAGTTGTTATACAAATACACGAGCAGAATAAACAGATATTAGCAAGATTAGACAAACAAGAACAAACTTTGAATGTTCCATTGAGCAGTTTGCCTAGAGATTTTCCCACAAATTTACCCTTGATCGATTTAAATGCTTTAGAATGTGTAGAGGAATATTTAAAGAAAATTGAATGTTTTTCAAAACTGGTAAATCACTAAATAATAAACTAATTATTAGTTAACTTTATGGGTTATTTTACAGGTTTCATTTTTATCTTCATTAGGAGGAAAAGATATAACAAATACAACCAACAATATTTTAAGGCATATTTTATCAAATGAAGTGGCTTGCAGTTACAGTTACTTTGGCAAAAGGTCAAACAAAAAGCCTTTGCAAATTTAGGAATAAAACGTGCAGTTATTGGTAAATTATACTAATCTTATATAACAAACATATTTATAGGCGATTTCTTTCATTAGATGCAGTTAAATCTAATTTTCCACCCGCAAAAGAAAAGGACATTGAAGACGTAATCAAAGTGTGGTTGAAGCACTCTCCACAGAGGCTGACTTTAGAAAGGGCAAAGAAGATTTAAACAACAATGAGTTTTCCTCGAAAATCAAAAGTAGTTGGTAGTCGTCAATATTATAGGAATGTAGCTAAAGCAGTAAGTGAATTTAATAATACTACTGTCTCAAATGCACCTTTAAATTTTGAAGTAACTGAAAATAATACACATCCGAATTACGAAAATTTGCAAATTTCAATAACTAGTGATAATGATAATATATCAAGTGAAAACATTCTAGCTTGTCAAACTGATTCTTCATCTGTATTTACTTCTGTAATCACAGAGAATGATATTGATGATAATAAGCAAAGTGACCAAAATTCTGAAAAAATTTAGCAAACAAATTGACTTCTTGGGTACTTGAAGACAAAATTAAGAAGACATCAGTTAATAATTTGTTACATATTCTTCGTCCGCACTTTCCTGATTTACCCTTAAATTACCGAACACTTTTAAAGACTCCAAGAAGATTATTTATTAAAAAACTTCATACTGGTGAATACTGTCATTTAGGTTTAAGACACAATTTATTACAGTTTTTGCAACAAAACTATGTTGACATTGATATATTCCAAATTAGTTTCAATGTAGATGGACTGCCTTTATTCAAAAGCTCGTCAAAAACATTTTGGCCAATTTTAGGTCATATAAAAATTTCCATTGGTGCAAACCATTTGCGATTGGTATTTTTGTGGGTCTTCAAAACCGATACCGATAGAAGAATTTCTATTAGATTTCATAAACGAATTAAATGATTTGTTGACGGATGGTTTGATGTTCAATGATAAGATATACGGTGTTCAGATACATAGCTTCATTGCCGATGCACCAGCAAGATCTTATTTAAAATGCATTAAGGGTCACATGGGATTTTCTTCTTGTGAAAAATGTTTAATTGTAGGTCACCGCTGTGCAGGGCGAACAGTGTTAAAAGGAAAAGCTCTTAAAAGAACTAATGACTCCTTTCTATGTCAATCTGATCCTGACCACCATGTTGGTGTTTCTCCTTTAACAAAATTGCCAATTGATTTTATTAAAGACTTCCCTATTGACTATATGCATAATGTATGCTTAGGTATCACACGTAAGCTCTTGAATATCTGGGTAGATGGTAATCCTCCTTTAAAATTTTCAAAACACCTAATAGCCAAAATTAGTGATAATTTGATCTCATTAAAAGGATTTATACCTATCGAATTTAATCGTAAACCTCGCAGTTTATCCGATTTAGCACGTTGGAAGGCAACTGAGTATAGGTCGTTTCTTCTGTATCTGGGCCCTGTTGTAATGCAAAAAGTTATAAACAAAGCAATTTTCGAACATTTCTTACTATTTCACTGTGGAATTTCTATTCTAATTTCTGATAAGCACATACAAAAAATAAGTTTAGAATTTGCTCATAAGATTTTAAATACTTTTATAAAACATTCAGAACACATATATGGCGAAATATTTTTAATATATAATGTGCACATTCTTTCTCATTTGTCAGAAGACGTAGAACACTTTGGATCATTAGACAATTTTTCTAGTTTCCCCTATGAAAATTTTTGGGACAATTAAAACACCTACTGCAATCCCCGTCACTTCCATTGCAACAAGTATGTCGACGTTTACATGAGCATTCGAATTTTGTTACCGAAAACATCGGGACTGATAATACTGATAATTTCCCTATGTGTTATTTGAAACATAATTTGAATATTAATAATAATTCGGTCTATGATCATATGGAACAATATAAAAAGGTGTCATTTAAAAATTTTGTTGTTTGCATTAAATCTTTTCGAAAGCTGATTCATATTGTATATTACGCGATAATAAAATTGTTGAAGTTCATAATATTTTAAAAAACAAACTTGATAACGCAATAGTAATAGTAGGAAGAACTTTTCTCACTTACAGTTCGTTGTATGAATATCCTTTTGAATCGAAAGAGTTAAATATTTATGTTGTAAATGAATTATCTGAAGAACATTACTGGTCCATATCAGAGATTGCTGCAAAATGCATGTTATTGCCTCTACCAACTACGTCTAACTTTGTGTCATTACCATTAATTCATACAATTTGAAATAGTTTTTAACTAGATATGAATTATTCTTTCAACATATATTCGATTTTATTTTTAAGGTTTATTATTGGGACTTTGGAATTGCATTTTGTTGTCTTAGAATGAAAATTTTATTTGTAAATGTTTGTTTTTATCCTCATATATTGTTTATGTTACTACTACATAATATTTATTTATTATATATTTTATATTATAGGTATTTGGTAAAATTAATCGGAGACTTATTTTATTTGTAACCATTTTGTATATGATTTAAGTATTTTGCCTTGTTTTTGCAATAAAGTTGTAAGTACTATTATTAAATGAGTTTGATTATGCAGTGCATTATTTCTTTCTTCCTTTCGTCCTTGTGCGGTCATTATATAACGAAAGAGTGACGTCAGTAAAATGACGTCTTGAGGATGTGACATAATGTCGTCATTTTACGTACCTTAGACGTAACTTAAATGGTGAATATAACGTAAAAGTGACTAATAATTGACGTCAAAATGGCGTCATTGTGCTGCTTGGGTAATGATAAGGATATTTAGTGGTCGGTGGTTGAACATTCACCGAACATTTAAAGTAGGTGGGGACTGAAGTTCTGACCCTGGCCTTTCCGATAATAATGGAAAATCTATTGCAGTAGCCATACGCGGACCCGTGCTGCTTTCGCCACGATGTACATTGGGAGTCTGTAGTACATTTTTCGAACGTGAGCCTCTGCCTAACTCACGAACGCGGCAAGAGGTTTCGGTGGTACAATGCCGATTCACCCGTGGTTCCTTATCATTACTATTCATAATTTTATTTTACACTGCCTGAGCAGAGCATTATTATTATTATTATTATTATTATCAGCGTCTTCGAAAACCCCCCAGTACAATTTATTTGTACATTTCGAGACGCACTTACCTGAAAACTCTGTAGATGAGCCATACAGTCGTGTCGTCCTAGGCCCCAGAGGTAGTGTGTACAAGTTTTTAAGTATTATTTTCGTAATCAGCGAACCCGAAAACCCCCGAGTAACAAATTTGAAAGATTTTGTCAACGATTTGAGCAAGATTCTAGTAGACGATCAAGCGCCATTTCCCCAGGTACGTCAAATCGGGTTTTTAAGGACGTTTTCGGCTACGGGCTTTTCAGAAACAAAATATGTTTTGTAAACACCTGCAAAATTGCATGGGCAAAAATGCATTTTGCTATGCACAAATGCAATTTCTGCGTTATAATAAAATTCAATAGGGAACAAATTTTATAATTGCGATTTGGAAGCGAATACAAAAAATCGCATCGCAATCCGTCTCACTGCACAAATTTTGGAAAGTTGGGCACTTTTTGAGTTAAATTTCTACATACGAATACATAAATAAATGACCAAAAATATTATTATTAAATTTTTGATTTTGATCTTGACATCAACAGGAAAACCATAAAACAATAAAACATACATCGCTTAAAACCAATGTATGTACCATGAATCACAAGAATAATCTTTACCCAACGTTTCACAATCATTGTTAGAATTAGTATCTTCATCGATTTACCAAGAGCATCTTAAGAAAATTGTGTTTCTTATATCGTTAGCCACTCGAGAGGAGTAATGTGGCGTATCAATAGTGCCATGTAATTAAAAAAAATATTGGTTACCGAGAGTTGTTAGTAAATAAGTTGTTTTGATTGCATCACATCTTTGTTAATTTTGTAATTGTGATTTTAATAGAGATTTATTTAATTTACTTTGTTATATTTGATATTAAAAGTTGATGATCTCTATAGGTCCATTCGTAACTTAACGATTTTTCCCTAAATTTTAACATGATGTAGTAATTGAGCGTTAATATGTTAACACCTCACATTTTATTAAAAAAATTCGGCGGTTTCCACTTCCGCTCTTAGGTGAGGTGTTAAACGTGATTTTGCTTACAACGTAATGTTCCTCTAAGCCTTGAATCCTGCTACCAGCTAATCTAACAACGGGCTTTAAGGGGTCTAATGATCGTTAGAAAAAATTCAAATTTATACACTTGTCAACACATATGTAGGTAAGATGTCAAAAAAGTTGCAGTTTACAAAGTAACCCCCCTAAACAAAAGAACATTGTGTTGATTATTTAAACGCAGTCCAAAACACTTGTGCAAGGCTCAATTGCTGTACGGGTGTGTATCATATTATAATAAAGATTGTGTCAAAAGTTGTCAACGATCTGCGTCTGCTAAACATCTTGTGGAAATGAAGAAGTTTCACGAGAAATATTTTTGTGATTCTAAAACGAAATAGTTTTATACCCTTCAAAGCTTATAAAATTTGCAACAAAAGCGTTCCAACACATTTTCTGAAAATCTTTAAGTTAAAGAGAAAAATAAGGTAAACGTGTTACATGAAATTATCACTGTGATCTTTTCCTCATAATTGTCTCTTAACTGTTTTTTTTTTTAAATAGTTGAAGTCATAAGTTTGATTATTGTAAACTATATTTTTGAATAATGCACTATTATAAAACTTTTGAGTTCCAAAATAGTTCCCATTAAATCAATAATATTGAACAGTTGAAGTATTTTTTAATATTGAACAGTTGAGAGTATTTTTAATATTGAACATGAATTTTTATATGTTCTTTATTTCCTCTCTTCATTGTAGTATACTATAGTTCCCCACTTTACTTCAGTTGTTTCGACTGTCAAAAAAAGACGGAGTTTAGAAAAAAACTCAAAATGAATAAACATATGAGTATGTATTTCGACTAGACAGTTACCAGTTGTTTGACGTCACACAATTTGAAAAAACCTTATATAATTAAGCTTTTTATCTAGAATATACTAAATAAGTATTATCTGAACGATCGTAAAGTCTGTTACATAATACATCTGAAATGATTATTTACCATCCATTTTGTTCCATAGTATTTTTAATCCAATCGACAAAGCAAGATACCTGAAATTAATTAAGAAAGTATCAAATAGTATATTATACTATTGAAGAACTCACTTCGGTATATACACCTGGAAACTGTGCTCGTGCGCAGCCTATACCCCAACTTACTACGCCGCATAAGTAAAATCTTCCGTCATCTTTTGAGCAAACCAAAGGACCACCTGAATCTCCCTAAAATATTAATGGTCAACATGTGTTTAAGTACACAAAGTGTGGGTGTTCACTATGTAGTCAAAGAATACCTAATATGAATGAATTTCCATCCTTAATTTTTCATCAAAGTCAAAAGTTCTCAAAAATGTATTTTGCCTTGAGCTTTAAATTAAATCCGAAATATAAATACAATTGCCATAATAGAGTCAATAGAATAATAATTTGTTACAACCTATAAAGTATATGTACATATATTTTTCCTTTTGTTTTTTTTTCAAATTTACCGGTGTTTATCATATTTAAAATTTATTAAATGATATATATTTTTAAAAGAGTTGGTCGATTTAATTGTTCGAACGTTTAAAGCAGTGCTTATATGCATAAATTAAACAATAAAATTAAAAAAAATAATTTTCAGAATTCCTAACGATGGAAGTAATATAGAAATTTTCAATTAAATAACTGAATCCAACCAAAGAAAGTTCGCAAAATAAAACAGCCCGGTAACCGCAATCACAGTATATGTATGGTAATTGTTAAAATAAACAGTGATAATGGTAACCTCATAACCAACGACGCAATAATGTAGCTATAATTACTATTATAAAAAAATACATAACACAATAACAAGTCGTTTCGCAGCCAACGCCACTCATTCCGGATCACAGTGTACGTGTGGTAATCATTGAAAAATATTATTAAGATAGCCCCAAAATCAACATCCCTTCACAACCAACGTCGCTGATCCCTGATCAAATCGATATTCGATTGTTCATACAGAACTAAAAAAATTGAGGTATGCTGTCACCACATTATAACTTATTTATGGGAAACTGGCTATCAAATCAAAGAAAATTGATCTAAGCATCCGTGATTCTTGGTTTCTGGTCAGCAATTTTTTTCTTGATGTAACCACGATATCTTAAAATATCCTAACCCTATTTTAATAAAAATTGATCACCAAAGATTTAATTAAAGTATGAGCATCCCATAAGCCAAAACATTATCTTAGAGTGGGGTATTTTTGTGCATCAATTGTAATAATTATTTAAAAAATATGTAACAAAATTGTACTGAATTACATTTGCTACAACTTTTACTTAAACATTTTTTTTTACAATAACGGTGGTATTTTTCTATAAACGCGATATCTTAAAGTCTATTTTTCATAAATGCAGATTTTATTAGATTTTGGGTGTAAAGGACACTTCGCTACGCCTCGATTTTACAAACATTCGACCTCGCCTGTTATTTGCTATAGGTACATACATATCGGCCTCTAATGTTGTTAATAACTATAGGAAAATTAAATAGATACATTTCATTTATGTTCGATTTTAATCGTGACTGCAAAAAAGTGCTGATGTGTTTAATGAAATGTAGGAGTGGTTAAAATTAAATTATTTCAAATGCTGCACCGCCGAATCTTCATTTAAATTTAGTTTTCAATTAAATTACATTTTGTTTTAAAATTTGGAATAATAAAAGTGATGAAAAAATTAGTAAAACATATCTCGAAATTTTGTATACTTTTTGAATGTCAAAAGTTTACCACTATTTAAGGAAACTATTGTCCTATTTAATCTCATCTAAGTCTCTTATGACTTACACTATCCCAGAAGCGAAAAAAACGGCAATTTTTCTTTAAAAAAGAACGGAGGAAATAAGCACCCTAATATATGAAGAACAATAACAAAATTTCAAACCTGACAAGCATCTTTTCCACCGTAAGGCGTTCCAGCACACAATTGGCATTCACTAAGGTACTGAGAATATCCAACCTGCTGATACCTAGAGTGGCAAGTATACTTATCTACAAAAGGTAATGTAACTTGTTGGAGGGTTTGTGGCGATCCACCTTCTTCTGTAAGCCGACCCCATCCAGAAACTGTAGCCAAACCTATAATAATTCCACATAACTCTATTGGAAACTATCAGAACTACTGCTGCTAATAGTACCACTAAATTTATCTTCCTTTTTTGGTAAACAAATAGCAGACGATCTAGAACCTTCTTTCAAGACGAAAGGACTATCGACCTTTAACAACGCGATGTCATTTCTAAATGTAGCCAAATCGAAATACGTTGTGAAAACATTAATGACACTTCTTCGTTGTTCGGTTCCTAAAGGATCATGTAAAAACGTTTAGAAATGAAGAGATATAAAACAAACCTTCCAATGCATAGAGATTGTGATCCCCCGCTACAACAGAAAGTGATCCGACAGAAACTTCACTTACACAATGCCCAGCAGTAATGACCCAATGTTCTGATAAAATAGCACCTCCGCATACGTGATGTAAAGAATAACCGGCTCTGACTTGCACGGATATTTGCCAAGAAAACTCTCCTGTAATGCAATTCAGTTGGAGTTAATGGAAATATTTAGTAGGTAATTATACCTTCTGCTGCACTTGTTCCTCCAATAATTCTGTTAAAGTAGTACCCACCTCGACGTCCACAATGAGCTGTATCGTTAATACCGCTTGTTGTCCCAGGTTTTAATTTATTTTGATCTAATCAAGTGCGCACAATGAAGGACAAGTGATTACGAAATTCGCGCGTACTTACCGACCCATTGTTGTGAATAATTGTATGAAGGCGGTGTATACCCGCTGTTTACATTATTATAATTCTGGTTGTAATTGTTGTTATACTGGTAGTTGTAACTTTGATAATAGTTATTGTAATATTGACTTAAGTAACTCCCGTATGGATTGTAGAATGTCGAATACTGAGGTGGTGTTAAATAATACGAATATTCCACTCCATTCACTTAAATAAAAACGTAAATAATAAAGTATCAAATGATTTATTATTTTGGAATTTCGGGATATCTACCTAATTAGATATATAAGTTACGTTTTTTAAGAAGTCGTTGGTATAATGATCCCTAATGATATCTCCATAAAGATTCCATTCTGTTTTAAGTAATTAAAACCTAATTATTTTTTTAATCAAAAGAAAACAATACTTATTCTAAAACGCAAAATATATTTTTTACGTAATATACACGTAGTGGTATTTTTTACTGATAGTTGTTTTTGGGGTACGTTCACTACTATTTTGACCAACGCAGAAAAAGAGACTACGGAAATTATAATTCGGTGATAGAAGGTACTTTTATTGAAAATTAGAATGCAAATTTTGGAGGAGAATGGAGTTCAAAATAAAACCTTAGCCCACTTACATAACACACAAGTGAAAACACTTACTCTTAAAAGGCTGTCGTGTATCGAATCGAATTTTGTAAAAATAATATTATACAATCAGAAGTTTTTTGTCCTAAAATATTATACCTATCTTCTTCTGCACTACACTGCCAAAAATAAATGATATACATACAATATACAAAATCCGTATAAGCAAGATTATTCCAACCACCCTAATAAAATGTTTATAATTGTTAATTTTTAAATATTTAATTAGATTTTTGAAAAGTCAAATTTAATTATTAAAACTAGTAAGATAGTAATTTTATTACCGCACTAACGAGTTCAAATTACCATGGCATATCTAAAATGCATAGGATTGAATTGTCGCATTGCGAGAGATAAACTTTATTTGTTTAATTGACATAAAGCCATTACAGTTTTATACTTACCGTCAGGCACATATACAAAATTACAAATTAAATATATCACAATATGCACAATTTGTACTCTTCGGTTCATCTTCAAAAACTCTTTTAACAGCGAAACATAAGATTAATAGTAACCTATTAGTTTTCGATAATTCAGTATCGGCCTTAATTACACGCTAATGGAAGCAAATTTATTTAATCTACATACGTCTTAAAAGTTTAACTCAAAGTTCTACAACACAAATTCTATGAAATAGAATTTTAAACTACGGTTATTATTTAACATATTAGTTTAAAAAGAATGAGAAATTCATAAAAAGTTCTACAATTTTTCAATGACTGAGACCTCGCTGGGTCTTAATATTTTATAATTTCCTAATAATTAGTAGTAAAAATTGCGGTAACCATCAACAGTTTCGTATGTGTTTGCATACAAGATAATAAAAAAATGCACAAAAATTAAATTAAACGAATTTCAAATAAAATTTTACAATACGACTGCATATAATTAAACGCAAACTTTAATCGAATGTTACTGGTGATATCAATGGCAACCAGTTACAAAACGATCTACTTTTCGTAACAAGTCACGAAAAGTTTTCCTTTGATTATAAAATATGCTATTTATATGTCAAAATGATAAAAATTTACTTAAACAACTCGGTAGAAGATGTATTCAGTATAGTATACCTGTTCAAACCTGATGGAATTGAAAAACCCGTCTATCAGGAAGAATTCGCAAAATTACAAATATTACTAATCGTCCCAACACTTATTGTTCGAATAATTACTAATTTGGACGAAGATCCGTCTATCCGATTGATACATTTAGTTTTAAAAATTCTTTATTTAAAATTGTGCATTTAAAGATCCTTATAATTTAATATTATAAAATAGTAATACTAATCTATTTGGAATGCTTAATAAAAATTATAACTGAAACTGATTTAAAGTTTTCCCAAATTAAATGATTATTAAAAACTGGGAGCTGAATTACTGTTGGGGTTAAACGAGATTAATTGGTGTTCAAAACTAAGAAAAGCAATCAACCAAAAACGGTTAATCAAATTTAGTTGTAATTATTGTTAAGTTTTCCAAATCCACGTATGCATCTTGATAGTTGTTGCGTTACCGCATTAAACTAAGCCCTAATTAAGTTTAATCTTACACGACTAAAACAAAACGCTAAGACAAAATTAAATAAATCATACAAACTGTTAGGAACTTAAAAGGAAAAAAATATCGCATAAATACGCTTGCATATAAATAAAAATAATATTAGTCTAAATCGTCTTCTACATTCGATATGTTTTTAATGAAGTTGGAAGAATTGAATTCAATTAGTGTCCTCCAATCCCTTCGAGAAAATAATGGCAATCAGTCTTTAGTCGCATACTTTAATTTTGACGAATCAATGTCTTAAAGAAAAAACTGTAGATCTAGTAACAATTTTTGATGACCGACCACCGTTCAAACGATAGTGACCTTAAATTACGTGTTCAATCAGCGCCTTTTTGGAAGATGATTCGTCGGACAATTATTTAAAAAAACATACATTAAGCACTGTGATCAACTAATACGATGTAAGAACGACTTTCTTATACGTAAGGCCGAGCCTTGGATACATTTTCTAATTCTAATGCAATCACAATTTAGTTTTAAAAGTTCCTAAAGAATAAAGAAAATCTACTATAAAAATATTCGAATTTTCTAAAAAAATTACTGGGATTAGTCGAGTAGTTACACGAACTTAATTTGCTCCCACTGTTTTTGCCTTATATTCCATACTATAAACTCAAATAAATAATTCGTGTAAAGTAATTGGAAGACCAGTTTCCAATTTTTTTAAATGGAAGTTTCCGAACACTAAACTGATTTAGAAGCACTACCATATGTCGTTTCTTTAAATAATCATGAAGCAATACAAATATTCTCACTCATTATTGTATGCACTTATTATATAAGTAAATAATTGTTAAAAGTCATCAATTAAATTATTATGAACGTTATCTAAAGATGCCCCCGATGATAAGGATCATAATTTGCAAGATATTTATCAGCCAAAATTCGCGAACTTTCAATTACAGCCAAATGTCTCGCATTATCATTTGTTAACAACCTCGTGTTGTCGTTAGTCAGCAACCTGCTGCCATCGCCCATATTGGCAAGTAAGCGCGTGTTGTCATTTGTGAGCAATCTATTATCATTTCCAGTTAAAAGTCTAGTATTATCGTTCACCAAAAGTCTTGGAGGTTCAGATACATCTACTAAATGAAGCCTTGCCGAATCGTTTAACAGAATTCGATGATCAGGAATGGCGTGAGAGTCGTTTATGATTCTTGAACCGTCGTTAGAAATCATACGAGTTGTATCTTGTTGCATCATACGAGGTGGTTCCGGTTGCATCATTCTATTATCGGTCGGTTGAAGAAGACGATTATTTTGCTGATTGTTTGCTGGATGGAATTTAACATCATTCGCATTAGAAAATTTGGGCATTCTAGATTGGGTTTCTTGAGTATTATATTTAGGTGAAGGCGCGTGAACCTATAAACATACATTGTTATCAATACTTACTTCGAAAGTACGCAAAAACTTCAGACGTGATCACGAGACTTTTAAAGGCATAGACATTTCATAATAGATTATTGGCATCCAAACATGCCACAGTCAAAAGTCTTAGACCCAAAAAACTTACCTTCATATGGGTATTTAAAGTACTCGATTGAGAAAAGGCTTTGCCACAAGTGACGCACACGTAAGGTCTTTCGCCAGAGTGAACGCCAAGCAAGGACGGACGCAATAAAATGGTGTTGACAGTAAAACCTCGGCCACAAACGCTACAGACATACGGCCGTTCACCAGTGTGATTTCTCATATGATACTTCAACTTCATGACGGTCGTAAATCTAAAGAAAAAAATTTCGAATCCTAGCACAATGCCTCTTCACTCGTCACATTACCTTTTTTGACAAACCTCGCATTCTATTGGTTTTTCGGTACCATGCAGCCTCTTATGACTTGTTAAATCCCCAGACTGACGGAAAGCTTTACCACAAAAATCACAAACAAACGGCCGTTCATTCGTATGCGTTCGCATATGTATTTTGAGACTGGCCTTCGATACGTATCCGTTTTTACAAACTTCGCACGTAAACGGGCGTTCACCTGCAATTTCAGTTGTATACACGTAAAGATTCGCAAGAAAGCATTACCTGTATGTGTACGTAAGTGTAGCTCTAAATTAAACCTCTGAGGAAAACATTTCCGCACATGTTACAAAGAAATGGTCTATCACCAGTGTGTTGTTTAATATGAACATCGAGAGTGTTCGCATCAGGAAATTCGCTCTTACAATAATCGCAAATGTGTTTTAACAAACCCGGATCGCCTTCTTTCTTCTCGTGAATCTTCATGTGCTTCAATAAGCTATTTTCGGCGTAGCAACCTTTATTGCATATTTTACAAACAAAAGGCTTTTCGCCACTATGTTTCAATAGATGTTTATTTAATAATGTTGTATGAATAAATCTTTTATTGCAAAGTTTGCATTGGTACGGTTTTTGATCCTCAGGCATGTGTGTTCGCATGTGATTGTTTAAATAATTTTCTTCGGTGAAACCTCGGGGACACATCTTACACTTATAAGGGCGATCTTCGATGTGCGTCCTTAAATGCTTACGAAACGATTTCAAATTTATAAACTGCTTTTTGCAAACGTTACACTGATTGGTATTACGTTTTAGTTTCTTTAAAGCACCTACAAATTAAAAATAAAAAATGTAAGTAAAGCGATTATAATTGATACGTACTCGCTTTTCCACCGGCTTTGGCTAGAAGTTTTTCCTTTGTAAGTTTACACTTTTGTAATTTAGCCGCTTTTAACAGTTGCTTTTGAGCTATGGCCTTTTCGTCGGTAGGATTTTCCGTATTCATTTGGCTCAATAACGAAAAATCTTGTTTGAAGGAATCGTCACTGTCGTTCGACGAATCTTCGAGCCCGAAATTATCTAACATAAAATGTGATGAGTATATGTCGTGCGAAACGTCTTCGTCCTCTTGCTTGCACGATTTAGGATTTAAAGGTTTTCCGAGATATTGTCTTAAATTAGCGTCCGATTGTTCGCATAGTTGTTTGAATGAGAAAGCTCTGCTTACTTGATGGATACATTGAAGACATATCGAACCAGGTAAACCATCGCCGTTTTCGATCTGTACTTATATAATTAATCAGAGAACAATCAAAAATGGTAATTTATTCTAAGTCAAAAGCATTTCTGTATTTGTCCAAACAAAACATTAACCGCTGAATCAACAACATATTTTTTTGGGACAGTAAGATGGCATTATTATAATTATACGACACAAATAATTTTGTAAGTGCATCTTCAATTCTTCAAACTTCGTTTATAACATAGAAGCGGAAGAAACTTTAAAGGTTCCATAAATAAGTATAAACTTTAATATATTATCAACAGATTGAAGAAGCAGATATATAGTGCGAAACGTCGCCTAATATCTAAATTGTTTTCTATAATAAACCAAGCATAAAAAGTTTAAACTCAACGAAGCAATAAGATGATAATTAAAACCCTAAGAGAATACAAAAAGGCAGCAAGAATTTGGTTAAAATCTGCTTAATCAAAAGGGCACTTCTTAAGTCAATATCGGCTTTTAGTATGTTATAAGAAATTTGTTTTAAAGCAACTTATTCTGGTAGTTGACAGGAAAAATATTTAGATTAAATGGCGAGAAGTTCAAGTGAGTCAACAAAATGCATCCTACCTGACCTGAGTTAAACAAAAGATTACGTCTGACCGCAGTGCGAGAGGCATGGAGCACCTCACCCCAATCTTAATAATAATAGATTTATTAGAAGTAGTCTTTGACATCGTATTTACCTATAAGAAATGACGATTCATAAAACTCGAAAAAGTGAAAACAAAAAAGGTGCGTTGTAGAAAAAATAGTTCAAATAACAGTTGTAAACATCTTTTCCATACATAAATTAGTTTTGTAAAATTAATAATCGTGGAGGTTATTTCCCATGAACCAGTTCTCTCGCAAAAAAATTGGAAAATCATTATATTTATAGTGTTGAAGTAAAAAAATTTTGATTTTTTAGAGAACGCTTTTTTGAAACTACGAATTTTGCCAAAACGTTCTAATATATTACGGCAAATAATCTGGCATAGAGCATTTCTTCATATCTGTAACAGGGGCGACGTTGGTGGAGGGGATCTCTCTTTGAAAAAAAATGCAGTGTAAAATGTCAAAAACTTGTCACTATTTTCAGAAATATCAATAAAACGTATAACATTTTGTCAAAGTTTCAAAAAAACGTTCTCTAAAAATTAAAAAAATAAAAAATTCACACACTCTGTATATCAAAAACGAGGCATTTTCGGACACATGTTTATATAGATGCACTAGAAATTATGACAACGAAATACCCTGTATAGCTATATCTCTCAATATTAGAATTAAGATAAAGTGTCTCATAACCCAATCACAAAAGAATAAACGCTTATTCACATGTGTAATTATTACACTTTACCCTTGTTAAATAAGAGATTCGACGAAAAAAAGCAATAATCAAAGTTGGCTGTTGAGGTTAATTGTTTGTTTGAATATGCCTACATTGATAATAAAATTACAAGTAAATTCGTTAGTTGAATAAACTCGTGCGACGTTTTCTTTTGTTGTGGTCGTCGTCTAATTAATAATCTCATTAACGAAATCAGCGATAATAATATATTCTAACCTGAACACTAGAAAAACCCATTATCATTTCGGAAAGCATCATAGTTTGTCCAATGGATTCATCGGCTAGAAACACCGAACGCATTTCGCCTTTTTCTGTCAGACAAGCTCGGCATATTTTGCTTATATCGAATTGTTGTTGCTGTTGTTGTTGCATTTGTTCCGTCTTTATGTCCATCTTATCACAGGTCAGAAATGTCAACACGCACAATTTTTTTTATTAATAAACAAACACAAACGTTTAAGCAAAATGGATTGTTGCACTGGTCGATTGTGACAATGGCTTGTTGATAGCTTGTGTAGTTACGCAGTAAAATGGCGTATATGCCAGTTCTTTAAGCGTACTGAACATAAGGTTCAATTTCATTCAGTACTTTATTGAACGCCCAGGAATTATATATGTTCGCATTCGCCCATTACAAAACCAACGCCGTTGTAAATTTAACTATAAACAATTTATTATTGCCAATTATTTTAGTTTAATTATATATTAAAGACTAGAAAAATTTAATTGAACTAAAGTGTCGCCTAATTTATTTTTTTCAGTTTATGCATTTAGAATTTGTATAGAATTTTGTACGTGAAACCAAATGATATTATTTTGATAGTCTTTGATATGAAATTCCTTGAATAGGGGATATAGTATTCTCTGTAATCATTCAATAAAAGTGAAACTATCGGAATTTTCAATAATAAAAATTCGTGTTCATACATAAAAAAGGCCGCCGCATACCGAATATTAAAGAAATACATAAAGAATTTTAATCATCGTGTTGTAGATTGTTTATACGCATACAATTGCAACAATACGTATAATGATAAACAAAGAAAAAATGTTTTGACCCTCGCTCATCCTGCTATTTCATAGTACAAAACTATACATGATTTTGAATTTCAAACATTCTTGAATAAAGAACAATAATTAAGTCGAGTAAAATTTATACAGGGTGACTTTCAATAATGTCCGTTATACTGACGTCACCAACTTTTAATTGATTACTACTCGAAAATCTGTTTTTTAATCTATAGAATACGAGAACGTCGAAATAGTCATGTTATTTTAGAATATTTATTATAAGAGTAATTATACAGAAACTATCATTTTACCACACTAATTTAAAATAGTTTTTTTTGTTCAACTGTCATTTTTTGAACATGCATATGACCGTCTGTTCAAAACCGACCCTGCGAAGCTTAAGATCAAACAGTTCAGTTGTTTTTTTTAGCAAATTTGCACTTTTTTTGTTAAAACTATATCCAGAGGAATGACGAGGTGAGCAGAGGAATGATTATTTTATTCAGAAAGACAAAGAAAATGCAACTTAGTCATATAAGTACCTAACTAAAACAGTAACAAAAATATAAACATCATTAAAAAAAAGAAACCAGAGTGGGCAGCAGGATTCTAATTCAAAGACATTAAAGTATCTTTCTTATCCGACGTTTCGGTTGCTATTGTGTGCAACTAGACGTGTCAATAGATAGTCACTAGTTCATAAATACTTTGTCGAATTCAAAGACATTAATAGTTTCTTTTGTATTTTTTCTTTGCTTTTCTCGGTATTTTGCAGAACTTATAGGCCTCTGTTTTATTTTCATTCGCTGACCTCGTTTACTGATTACACTAATTGGTTGCACCACTTTTTTTTAAATATTGCTGTTTCTCTTTCATCTTTACTTTTTCTCTCCCTTCTGGGTCACTTCTCAACCTTTCATATCTTCTATTCTCAGCTTTCCGTTTACGTTTTAATTTCTCTTCTCGCGATAGTGCCATTCTTACCTAAGAAATTGGAAAAAAACTTACAACCGTTTAAAAGAAGGATATACCGGGTGGGTTTTTGAAAACGAAACAGATACGTTTTTGGGCCTTTAGCTATTTTTTTCCAAAAAACCCTCGGACAGGTCAATTTTATTTTCGAGGGGGACAATTGACTAGACTAGTTTGACATTTGTCAATTCAACCCTAGGCACCAGGGATCAAGTGACATATCATTTTAAAGCCTATCGAATTATCTTTCTAACGGCATATTATTTTTTAAATTTGAACGATTAGTATTCAAATTATGACGTTTATAAGGTTTTGTTTCAATGCATTTGTTGTGCCTATTTCAATATCTGATAAAGATCGTACTGTCCGAGGGTTTTTTGAAAAAAAATAGCTAAAGGCCCAAAAACGTATCTGTTTCGTTTTCAAAAACCCATCCGGTATACAATAAAATAAACATGTGTTAATATAGATGTAACTAAATGTGAGTGAACCGACCCCTTGACCTACATCTCTCACAGTGAAGAAAATATTAATTGTGCAACAAGGTTTTTTCACACACTGTGGTATTGCTTCATTCTGAACCATATTTTAATAAAATATTAATATCATAAACAAGTATCCTTTAAATTTTCGTAATTACGTAAGCAACAAACAACAAATGAACTAGAGCACAATAACGGTTTTACACCAAACAAAAACAAACGTAATGGAAGTATTGCGAATAAATGAAGTACACTAAAATACGTTAGATTGTAATGCAATAACACAAATATCATAACAATTACCAGTACAAAAAACATTTTATGAAAGCCAAAAATTACAATACTCATTCGCCACCACGACGGTTTGAAGAAAGATATAATACTAAAAAGTTCACCAGCCAAGTTTTATCTTTACCCTAACGGTTCTTGTAACGGTAAATTAACAGCATTACCAACCTATTTTAAAACAAAATGTACACGGTAAACTTGAATTCAAATGGTTCAATGTGGTTAGAAAAACAAAACCTGTTTATAAATACTTTTCAATTCCCATTTTTTGTAAATATTCGTCCAAATCTTTGTTCAAACTCCGTGCACTCTTCGTGTAGAATTTTTTGTTTGTCGAAAACACATTAATTCATCATGAACATCCAAACTTTGTGCATTTGATATGAGGTAGTAGTTTACTACTGAGTGCTTTAAAAACACTTTTTGTTTGAGATAAACACAAAATTTTATTTTATACTGGAAACTTATGAAAATAAAAAGATACATTAAAATTTCACGTAATAATTAAGTAAGGTGTAAACAACATAATATTTCCTTAACAATAAGACAACAAAATTTTTCGAATAATTGTATACTATACTATTATGTACCAAGGGTGTGAAGTAACATCACATGATTGTTACCCTCGCCTACGGCTCGTGCAACAATTTTCATGCTCGGCCTTAAAAGTACTTTACACCTGTACTGCATACAAATTTTTTTGCACTTCTTAGTAATACTAAGTCGAAACAGATTTACTTTTTAATTACATATATTATTTTAATTTTAAAAAATACAATAAAACCTTAAATTAATAGTACTAATAAGTTTAGAAAAACAAACAAATAAATTAATACCTTCAAAATAACAACAAATTAATTAAAAAATTTAAATTTACGAACGTAAACTGGTCGCAACCTCTAGGGTAGCTTACAAGAATTAAGAATAAAATGTTCTTCTTTACCGGCATTCCTAAACGTCATTTAAAAATTTAAATTACAAAGTTTCCAAAATCAGTGAACATGGAAACTGATAATGAAAAACTTTCTAATACTCCTCCCGGTGTTAAAGATGTAGCAGATAACGTACGATTTGTTACTTGCTAAATCCAGAAAAATATGTGAAAAGACCTACGATTACTTTTTAAGATGGTGTCGACTTAAAAAAGCAACAAAGTACACGAAAATTGTGCTTTTATTCTATTTTGCTGAAATTTCTAGGTCTTCTACATTTTGGTCATTTTATTCTACACTGAAAGCAACTTTATGTGTAAAAAATAACATAGATATTAGCAAGTTTGTAATTATCGAGTAGTTATTGTAATCAGTTAATTGAATTAAACAAATAACCTTTCACAATTATAGGTTAGGTAAGATTTACTCCAGTTGTACAAGAAAATTTTGCTTTATATTTAAATTCTACAATTTAATTAAAATTTGATTTTTTAAGAATAACTTGTAGTGATTCTCATGTCACTTCGTAAAGTTTATTATTATTTTGTCTATGATTAATCGTAAATTCTCTCGGATCAATACGGTATTAACGATATGCGGCCCTTAAGTAAAAGCTTCCCGTTGAAATATTTGTTTAAAAATTTGGAATAGGGGATTGCTCGAAAAGTTCTATTTAATTCAAATATTTCAGCTCTTCTAGCACTTCCGGTTACACCGGAAGTGGCTACCAACTTTCTTATTTTAAATGAAATGATATATTTTTTTGTATATTTAGATTCTACGCTAAAATCTGAGTTACTTTCATGTAGCACAACCTATATGAAAAATCAATAGTTTTTGAGATATTCTCATTTTTTGAGAAAAATTGGTTTTGTAGTATTGTTTTCAAACGCTTGTCAATGATTGAAAAAGAAAGTTATAGTAACAAAATTTGGGCTATACTTAGGAGGACTGTTAAGTTTTTAATGATGTGTAATTTGACATCTCATTATTTACAGGGTGTTCAAAATGTTTGGCTAAATCTGACTAACTTCAACTGCCCAAAAGTCAATTTTTTAAATGGAACACCCTGTATCTTGTTGCTCTATGTGATGGAGAATTAAGTGGTCTTTCAATCTTCATAAGGGTTCCCTATACCTATCTGTTACCATTTTCCTGCTATCGATGTATTTACATTCGACACACAATATTTCTCTATTTTATTAAATAATTTCTGACTAGTGGCCTGTGGAAATTAAAACAATGTGCCTTATTTATCAAACTTGTAAACGTCGACGTGACACATTATACACGATATAAAATTCCACCAAGAATATTCGAATGAAGACATACTAAATTTATTTTTTATTCATGATTATTGAAAGAACTTGCCGTTTGTTTAACGAGAGATACCCACACTTGCGACCTCTAAATAAAACTACGTTTAAGAGAATAGAAGCAAATTTTAAACAATTTGGAATTTAATGTACTAGAACACGCCCCAAGGTAGTCACCGGTGATGAAGACAACGAAATAAATGTATTGGCATATTGTAATCCAAATTCACATGCATCGATCAGAGCTGCGTCTGAAGATTTGGGACTGTCCTACTCGTCGATACAGAGAATTTTGGCACAACGTAAAATGCATGCTTTTTCTATTATAAAACTACAAGCTTTCCGCCCAGGTGACGAAATACGTCGTGTAGCATTTTGTGAAAGCATTTTATTGAAAACGCAGGAAGACCCAATTTTTTTGATAAAAATTATTTGGACCGATGAGTCAAAATTTAGTAGAGAAGGAATCATTAATAGGAAAATATGGCATTATTGGGCAGAACAAAATCCTCGGATGGTGCGCGAAGGTAACTTTCAAAACACATTTAGTTTTAATGTTTTTGTTTAATTATGGATAATCGTGTTTGTTTTGAAGTGTATGACGAAAATTTAAACTCGCAAATATTTAGAAATGCTTAGAAGAGTGGTTTCAATTTTTTGGAAAATTTACCCCTAAATCTTCTAAATTCATGTTGGTACCAAATGGATGGTGCTCCAACCCATTCAATCCATGAGGTTTATCAAGAATTATCCCATATGTTCGAAGATCGTTAGTTTGGACGCAACGGTCCATCTCTATGGCCTCCCAGGTCACCTGACCTAACAGCCCTGGATTTTTTTTATGCGGGTATGTCAAGACTAAAGTCTATTCAAGGCCAGTCCATAACAGAGATGACATATATCGGGTTCGAACTGCCTTCGCTGAAGTAGATGTGCAAATGGTTCAAAAATCCACAATAACTGAAGTTAACAGAAGAGTTTTATTGTGCTTAGAAAACCACGGACGGCATATCGAACAGTTGCTAAATTAATAATTAAATTAATTTGCTTCTATTTTTGTAATGTAATTTTATTTAGAGGCCATAAATGTAGATATCTCTCATTAAGCAAACGGCAAGTTCTTTCAATAATCTTGTAACATTCTCCATCAATAAAAAATAAATTTAGTATGTCTTCATTCGAATATTCTTAGTGGATTTAATGTGTCACGTCGACGTTTAATAGTTTGATAAATAAGGCACATTGTTTTAATTTCCACAAGCCACTAGAGAGAGAAATATTGTGAATTTTTTATTACAAAATCAGTTATAACACTTAGTTCTCTGGAATTTTTGACTCACTATAGACCTTTTCTGGTTCTTTTGTTTCTATTTGAAAAAACTGTCCAATTTAGGTACTTTTGTAAAATTTTGTATTGTTTTTTGGTTTTGTCTTTTTTTATTTTACGTCTTTATGCACCACTTAATTTTCCACTAATTTTTATTAATATTTTATTGCACTTTATTCACAATGTGTCTTTTCACACACAAACAACATCAAAATGAGATTTAAGAAAAACAACGTCCCCGAAAGAAATACTGCTTTAATCAGATTTTTGTTTATTAGCTTTTAATTTATAGGTTTAGTGCGTGCTTAATTACAAATTAGAACGGGAAGTGAGTCCACTACGTTGTCGTTAACCCAAATGGCTAGTGTGTAATTTCTCATATTCAGCTGATTTTGTGTTTTTTATCGTTTTGTTATGTTCTTTAGAATATTAACTAAATTAACTTTAATTTTAACTTTTTTTTTAAATTCGTATTTCCAGCGTGCGCCCCCAGGATAGATGCCGCCCCTAGACCATGGCTTTGTTGGCCTATGCCGTTGATTGAAATCAACGCCTATGCTGTAATTCGCGGTTGGGTGCAAAAGACGTCACTTTCACCATGAGAGTTTTTGAACGTTTGCACCAAAATTTTGGTTTTAAATTCAATTTTTATTTGGAAGTAATTTATTTCACTATTACTTGTAAAAAAAAATTTAAAAAAATCAATATTATAGTCATAAGAAATAACAGTAATTATCAGTTCTTTTGAATCTTTCATTTTTATGTTGTTTTAAAATTTTTTTGCACTTAAGTTTTCCAGAGTATTACCATTGATTATGGTATTACTTTCCAAGTTTTTAATTTTCTCTATACTCCATAGAATGAAAGTGACAACTCTACACACTTCAGTGTATAAACCTTCAAGGTATGAACTTACAAGTAATATTTAACCTCAAATATTATTATCTACTACTAATATTTACATTTATTTTTTATGTCGACGTGTAATTTTCTCAACAACGGTTTTAAGGTGCACCATTAGATTTACAATTACTTTAAATTATGTCTAAAAATAAAGTAGTATTGGTAACAGGAGGGTCAGGTTTAGTAGGAAAAGCCATCGAAAGTATAGTAAAAGAAGAAGAAAATGAGGAAGAAAAGTGGATTTTCCTTAGCAGCAAAGATGGGAATTTGTGGTAACGCATAAATATTTGTTACTGCATTAATTAATGAAACCTTCCAGCAATTATGAATCTACCGAAAACATTTTTAAAAGATATCAACCGACACACGTTGTTCATTTAGCAGCAATGGTCGGTGGGTTATTTCACAATTTATCCCACAACTTAGACTTCCTGGTAAGTCTTCTATATAATAATAAAGGATGATAGTTAATATAAATATTTGCAGCGAAACAATCTACATATCAATGATAATGTTTTAGAATTAAGCTTTAAGAATGATGTTAAGAAAGTTGTGTCATGTTTATCCACTTGCATCTTTCCAGATAAAACTTCTTACCCTATTGATGAAACTATGGTAAGCTATATCTAGAATAAATTACATTTGTTTAATGTCTTTATAATAGGTGCATACTGGTCCCCCACATTCATCCAACTTTGGTTACAGTTATGCTAAACGATTGATCGACATTGCTAATCATGCTTATAACGAGCAGCATGGATGCATGTTTACTTCAGTAATTCCTTGCAACGTTTTTGGACCTTATGATAATTTTAATTTAGAATCCAGTCATGTCATTCCCGGTCTTATTCGAAAATTACATGATACAATTAAAAGAGGTTAATTTTTAAGATGCTGTTCAAGAGTTAATATACCTATTTGAGGATTTTATAGGTGATGACAAATTTTGCGTCTTAGGCTCAGGCACCCCACTGAGGCAGTTCATTTATTCTTTGGATTTAGCAAGACTGATAATATGGGTTTTAAGGAATTATGAAGAAGTAGAACCTATTATTCTATCAGGTCTTATTTTGCTATAGCATTTTTAATTTAATGCCAATAATATATTATTTTAGTTGATGAACAAGCCGAGGTTACAATCAAACAAGTGGCGGAAGAATTAGTGAAGTCTTTCGATTTTAAAGGTGAAATTGTTTTTGATACAACTAAAGCTGATGGTCAATACAAAAAGACTGCTAGTAACGCCAAATTGCGTCGATATTTACCTGATTTTCAGTTTACTCCATTTGATATAGCAATAAAAGGGACGGTTGAATGGTTTCAATTGAATCATGAAACTGCAAGAATTTGATTGAGAACGATGTAAAGTCTGAAAAATATAATGTTCCTTGTTAAACGATTTATGATTATTATTTTTAATTTTTATGAAAATGTTCTTCAAAGTATGTACGAATGCGTATATATACAGGGTGTGGCTCGAAGGTAGCATGTTATACGAATAATGAGAACGATAAAACCGATTCAGCTGAAAACTTGTAAATATTCTCATGGCGGTGTCACTTCCGGTTATACAGGAAGTGGATACCAACTTTGTTATTTTAAATACAATGCCCCAATTTTCATTTTATTTTCGGCTCTTGCATAAAATTTTAAGTCTTACTACCATGTTTGGCGCACCTATCTCTTAATAATTTCAGGCGTTAGCAACGAAAATTTGAATCTACTGAAAAATTAATATTTCATGAAACAAAAGGCAGATAAGCAAAACTTTTACAACGGTTAGACATGGTATTTCAAGGTCAAAATAAGAAAGGTAGAGGTATCATTAAATGAAACCGTTTATTACAAACAAATTTAATACAATAGTATCCCTCTGTGGGAGACCGTTTATTAGTATGACAATACATTCCCATAACATCCAATGCATCTCCAATTAAAACGTAAGAACGTTATAAACAGTCGATTACACGCGTAGATACCAGTCTACCTGCGCTATAAAGACTAAGATTGCCTAGCAATAATTGAGTTTCTGAAATCGCATCAATTTTGGAGTGGCTAAATAGAATCCATTTAATAAACAAGTTCATCAGTTTTGCAAATATCATATGTTGACAATAAAATACACATAAATTAACAGATAAACTGAAACAAAAATGGTCGTTCAATTTTAACTTGTGCCCTTCACAGTCATAGAAGGCACGATTGGCCGAGCTTCACTTTTCCCGATTCTATAATTCAGACTGATTGTCTACCAGTACTGCCAGATGAGCGCCGTCCGTTTGAACCACCATGAGTCGTGGTAGTATTCTAGTTATACAAAATAACAGAAAAATTATAGTAAAATCAGGGTAAATAGAGATGGCGAATTTTGTGATGAAAAGTCTTTTAGCAAAGCATCGGCGGCGTCATGGTGAATTGATGAACATATACGCCCTTGTGGCCGACTTGGATGGAAGGTATACGCGCAGAGCTGTTTATATACGATTTATTGTCGACATATTTATACAAGTTATATTTACGTTGAAGAGAGAGCGCGACTGCTGACGCTACGTAAATGCGTCACCACGTTATGACGCTTTTAGTGTGCACGATGCACTACTTCTTATACTCATTTTTACTATCTAACCTATTATATATAGGTGCTTAGTAGATTAATTTAGTAGGTCCATTGAATTTCTTGCTGATTGTCAGCATTGCGGTGTATGAAATGCTGACAGTGTTTGTTGATACATTCCGCATTCTATAAGTAACATTTATTTCCTTATGCGGAAATTGTAGATATTATGGGGTCGACGTTAACAATCCCATACATTCAATTATTCAAAGTTCCTATTTAGAGGCACACTGTATCAGAATGGGTACAGGTAGAATGATTGTTCGTAGTGATGAGCGGGGAACCCAAGCAGCTGTTGGTCTTCGGCACTGCAAAAAAACGTCATAGCTGCCGTGAAAATTTTTGAGACGCAATTTTTTTAATTCGAAGTCTATTACTTGAGGCACCATTGCATATAATGAGGTACAAAACTTTGAAAATATGTAAACAGGAGATGATATTACCCTTCATGAAATTTATTTATTTATTCGTATGGTAGGTACATTTTAAATATTTGTAAGTGTTGTGTATGGTGCCCCAGAAGATCAGTATAAACCTGTACAGTGTGGTGACGAAACCATGTGCAATTGTGGATTGGTTCGTCTTGGCAAAGCATTTGGTTCAAGGTTTAGAAAAACCACTAAAACCTAAACATGCCAACCTTTACCCATGTGTAATAATATTAATTAAGTGTGTAAACATTATAGAAGGTAAATAAGAACATAAAATATAACAGGAAACCATTGCATGACGACATAATGGACCGGTCCAAGCGCCAGTCACGACAATGACGAAAAAAATAGTAGATTAAAGAAAGTAATGGAAAAACAGATAATCAGCACATAGAATACAAAATATTGCTGAATTTCAGATTCGTAAGCCATATAGCTTCATTCGTTAAATTATGAATGTTTACAAACTCGCTCCTTTAAACTTTGTTAACTGAACTGTGTGTACTCGTTAATATTAAAATAAAAATTTAGACCTAGAAATATATTCAGAACAGGCTGTGAAATATCATTTGCAAAAAAAATAAAATGTTTTCGAACAATGATACAAGATTTCAGATAAAGGAGGTTTTATGAAACAATAATACACGTAAAGTTTTCGAGGAGAATCGAAAATTATGGTTTCTAAATTACAAAATAGCTGATGTTATTAAAATAGAAGAGGACGTTATGAAACAAACACATATCGAAAATTGGGATACAAAGTTTACCATGTGATACTATACAGGAGTCGAGGACCTTTCGCGGTTTATCGCCGCCCTGTTCTTCGCCAAGACGTTTTCATCGCCGACTATCCATACCGTTTCAAAGTCACTTTTATCATGATGATTGGAACCATATTTTCATTGGCTTGTAAAATATTGGTTGTGATATTTCCAATTCAAAATTTCTATTTCAAATTTAGGTATACATGTATTTCTTTTCTGATTTCTGTAAACATGAAATCTGAAATCTCATTCACGCATTATTGGGGTTATAACATTTTGAAGGTTATATACATCAGAATGTTGTTTAAATGTTTTTTTCTATTTTGAGTTGCCTACAGAGCTATAAAAGCACCCAAATGAGTTCTTTTATAGAAATAGAACAATTTTTATTACGAACGGTGGTAACACTGATAACGTCCAAGATGTCATTACCTTCAGTGTGCATTAATTTAAATCGTAATTAATGTTCAGTAGATTTATTTATTTACTTATTTTTATTTCCACTCATTTGTTTTTACTGAAACATATGATAAATGTATTAATTAAACTTAAACTAGCATATAAACCAAAGTTTAATGAAAATATTGCCACCTTAGCAATTACACTTCAAAATTCCCTAAATTTGAAAACTCGCGAAATTTTATTTTAAAATCAATTTGAAAAGCCCAAAATAGAAAAAAAGTATAAAGAATTCGTTTCAGAAGGCATTTTAGTGACTCGTACTTTCGAAAACTCCCCCGCTTCGCGGCTCGTTTTCGAAACTATACTCGTCTTATAAAATGCGTCTTCTGAAACTAGTTCTTTAATATACTATTTTTCTATTTTGGGTCGCTTACAGAGCTATAAAAGCACCCAAATGAGTTCTTTATAGAAATTCGAGTTCTTTTATAGAAATAGAACAATTTTTATTCCGAACGGTGGTAACACTGCTTAAAAAAGGTCTTAGTCTTATAAAATGCGTCTTCTGAAACTAGTTCTTTAATATACTAATTTTCTATTTTGGGTCAAAAACTTACAAAGCTATAAAAGCACCCAAATGAGGTTCTTTTATAGAAATTTAAAAAGTTCTTTTATAGAAATAGAACAATTTTATTCCGAACGGTGGTAACACTGCTTAAAAAAAAGGTCTTATAAATGGTCTTCTGAAACTAGTTCTTTAATATACTATTTTTCTATTTTGGGTCGCTTACAAAGCTATAAAAGCACCCAAATGAGTTCTTTTAATAGAAATTCGAGTTCTTTTATAGAAATAGAACAATTTTAATTCCGAACGGTGGTAACACTGCTTAAAAAAGGTCTTAGTCTTATAAAATGCGTCTTCTGAAACTAGTTCTTTAATATACTAATTTTTCTATTTTGGAGATTAAACAACAGAGCTATAAAAGCACCCAAATGAGTTCTTTAATAGAAATAGAACAATTTTAATTCCAAAACGGTGGTAACACTGCTTAAAAAAGGTCTTATAAATGCGTCTTCTGAAACTAGTTCTTTAATATACTAATTTTCTATTTTGGGTCGCTTACAGAGCTATAAAAGCACCCAAATGAGGTTCTTTTATAGAAATTCGAGTTCTTTTATAGAAATAGAACAATTTTATTCGAACGGTCGTAACACTGCTTAAAAAAAGGTCTTATAAAAAATGCGTCTTCTGAAACTAGTTCTTTAATATACTAATTTTCTATTTTGGTTCAGATTACAGAGCTATAAAAGCACCCAAATGAGTTCTTTTATAGAAATTCGAGTTCTTTTATAGAAATAGAACAATTTTATTCCGAACAATGGTAACACTGCTTAAAAAAAAGGTCTTATAAAATGCGTCTTCTGAAACTAGTTCTTTAATATACTATTTTTTCTATTTTGGTATCAAGCTTACAAAGCTATAAAAAAACACCCAAATGAGTTCTTTAATAGAAATTCGAGTTCTTTTATAGAAATAGAACAATTTTTTCATTCCGAACAGTGGTAACACTAACTTAAAAAAAAAGGTCTTAGTCTTATAAAATGCGTCTTCTGGAAACTAGTTCTTTAATATACTAATTTTCTATTTTGGGTCGCTTACAGAGCTATAAAAGCACCCAAATGAGTTCTTTTATAGAAATTCGAGTTCTTTTATAGAAATAGAACAATTTTTATTCCGAACGGTGGTAACACTGCTTAAAAAAAAGGTCTTATAAAATGCGTCTTCTGAAACTAGTTCTTTAATATACTATTTTTCTATTTTGGGTCGCTTACAGAGCTATAAAAGCACCCAAATGAGTTCTTTATAGAAATTGAGTTCTTTTATAGAAATAGAACAATTTTTATTCCGAACGGTGGTAACACTGCTTAAAAAAAAGGTCTTAGTCTTATAAAATGCGTCTTCTGAAACTAGTTCTTTAATATACTAATTTTCTATTTTGGGTCGCTTACAGAGCTATAAAAGCACCCAAATGAGTTCTTTTATAGAAATAGAACAATTTTTATTCCGAACGGTGGTAACACTGCTTAAAAAAAAGTCTTATAAAATGCGTCTTCTGAAACTAGTTCTTTAATATACTAATTTTCTATTTTGGGTCGCTTACAGAGCTATAAAAGCACCCAAATGAGTTCTTTTATAGAAATTCGAGTTCTTTTATAGAAATAGAACAATTTTTATTCCGAACGGTGGTAACACTGCTTAAAAAAAAGGTCTTATAAAATGCGCCTTCTGAAACTAGTTCTTTAATATACTAATTTTCTATTTTTGGTCGTTACAGAGCTATAAAAGCACCCAAATGAGTTCTTTTTTTATAGAAATTCGAGTTCTTTTATAGAAATAGAACAATTTTATTCCGAACGGTGGTAACACTGCTTAAAAAAAGGTCTTATAAAATGCGTCTTCTGAAACTAGTTCTTTAATATACTATTTTTCTATTTTGGGTCGCTTACAGAGCTATAAAAGCACTCAAATGAGTTCTTTTATAGAAATTCGAGTTCTTTTATAGAAATAGAACAATTTTTATTCCGAACGGTGGTAACACTGCTTAAAAAAAAGGTCTCATAGTCTTATAAAATGCGTCTTCTGAAACTAGTTCTTTAATATACTAATTTTCTATTTTGGGTCGCTTACAGAGCTATAAAAGCACCCAAATGAGTTCTTTTATAGAAATAGAACAACTTTTATTCCGAACGGTGGTAACACTGATTTGATATTAAACGTCAAAACTGTCACGTTCCGTTCGGCGCGTGCGTTAATTTAAATCGTAATTAGTGTTAAGTAGATTTATTTTTATTTCCACCCATTTTTTTAAAATTAAACGTATGATAAATGTACTAACTAAAACTAGCATTGGCACCAAAGTTTAATGAAAATATTGCCACCCCGGCAACTATACTTCAAAATTCCCTAAATTTAAAAACTCGCGAAATTTTTAATTTAAAATCAATCTGAAAAACCCAAAATAGAAAAAACAGTACAAAGAATTCGTTTCAGAAGGCATTTTAGCGACTCGTACTCGTCTTATAAAATGCGTATTCTGAAACTAGTTCTTTAATATACTATTTTCATTGGATTTATTTTGCAAATGCTTTACTAGAGGAATCAAACCCACCATTTACACACGGTTTCGTTTAAAGCGTTTTTGATTGCGCGAATTTGAAAACATAATTAAAAAGGTAATGAACTATATGGTTTGACTATTTCTTTTCAAATATGTATTTTCTATTGTACATATGAAAAAAATTCTATTTTTAAACTGCTTTAGAATAACTTAAACCTTTCATTTTAAAAATTATATAAATTGCGTTTAATTTTAAAGTATTTCAAACATTTAAAATTAGGACATTAGCAATGCTACCAAACTAACTTTAAAAAAAGAGAAAACCACTACATCAAATTAATTTCATTATAATAACTATCCAAAACTACACCAACGTTTCCTATGATGGCACAAAGTGGGATCCAATGAGTTTTCTTTGCATTTCACTCCAAAATAGACACGGCTAAGCACCCGCTATTAAAACTTCAACGATATTCAATGCTTAAACCTAAAAAAATAACATTCCAATTTAGTGCAACAGTTTTTTAGCAACGGAATTTTTACTTGGAATGTTCAAACTATATGGTAGAAATTATGGAATGAGAATGTCAGATGATTTGTAAAACGAGATTTTATAGAAAGTATTTTTGATCCAACGTAATCAAGCGAATACGAGGATTAAAATAAAAAAATGGAAATGCAACTCTTTTAATTATTATGGTCCCAAAGTTTCTTACATAAAAATAAATTACCTAAAGATACCTAAAAATCGAGAAAACTAGATAAGTTAAATTTAGAACTATATGACAAAAACCACAAAACACAAAAAATATATATTTAAAAAAACTCGACGGTACAGTTGACAGAAGCAAACATGCGACCTGGTTGGCGGGTACAATGCGCTGTGCTTTAAGTTGGTACACTCAAAGAAACAAATACGAAGAAAGGAACGAAATAACAAGCTCGTGAGCAGCGAAAACAACAACAAACAAACTTTCGTCGGCGAGTATACCGCTACGGCAATTTGTATTGTGATTGGTAGATTGCATTCCCACTATCAATTTTTAAATTTAGTTGGCATATTAACCGGGTCCGATGTTTGCTTCTGTGCGCTGTCGAGTATTTAATATAGGTTGGGAAAAATGAGAAGGCAAAGAAACAGTAACACGTTAATCGCAAAACATATATTTATAATGAATCTAGAGCTTGCACTTCGAGTTGAACTGTATCTCCAGTGCTAAAACATAAAGAATAAATCATTACGTTGGCGTTATAGAAAACAACTCACATCAATTCAGTAACTTGCACGGTTTCCACTTTGGTTAATTTCGACTTTGCGTTAATTGCGTGAGTGCTTAAATGCTGTTGTAAAGTGTTGAATTGTGTGAAACTTTTGTTACAAAATTTACACACAAATACTTTTCTCGCTGGTATGTCCTCGCATGTGAACCTTCAAACTGCTTGAACCCGCAAACCTTTTTCCGCAAACTCCGCAACCATGAGGTTTTTCTCCTGTGTGAGTTCTCATATGACCTGATAAGTGTCCCGATGATGTAAAGCCCTTGTTGCACACCGAGCAAATGTGTGGTTTATGGCCAGTATGCGACCTAGTGTGAATTACAAGAGTTTCGTGTCGGCTAAACGCTTTTCCACATAAATTGCAACTGTAAGGTTTCTCTCCGGTGTGAATCCTCTGATGTATTGCTAAAGTATTTGAACCAGCAAAAGCTTTTCCACATGTCGTACATACGTAGGGACGTTCACCTGTGTGCGCACGCATGTGAATCCCTACATATCCTGATTGGGTGAAGCTGAAACGCCTTTGTTAGTAGTGAAACCCTACAACACCGTAAAATTCGATACCCTTTTCCACAAATAGTACATGCGAAAGGTTTTTCCCCTGTATGTACGCGTAAATGTTTCTCAAGATTACATACTTGTGTGAAACTCTTTTGACAAATTTCACAGACGTATTTGTCTTTCTCCGTATGCGATCTGATGTGGATGCGCAAACTTCTTGCCTAAAAATACAGAATAGAATAGTTTCAGAAAAATACGTACGAAAGTAGTTACTTCTACGTATTGTTTACTGCAATACTTGCAAGTGAGGAGATTGTGTCCAGTGTGGTATTTCATATGTTTGGATAAACTGGAAGCCCATTTAAACGCGTTTCCACACACTGAACACAGATGAGGTTTGCCTTTGACATTGCGCAATTCTCCTGTGTGCTTCTTTTTATGTTTGCTAAGATTCGAACTTTCCGCAAAAGACATATCACATTGATTGCATTGATGAGGTTTTTTATCAAGGTGAATTTTGAGGTGGCGTTTCAAAATGCGAGGTTCTGGAAAACCCTTGTTGCATACATGACAAACGTAATCTAATTCTTTTGGGTGCGTCATCATATGTACCTAAAATTCAATTTAATTCAATAAACCTGCAATGACTAAATAGATTGTACTTTTAAATCCACTTTTAATGCAAAAGAAACGTCGCACTTGGAACAAGGATATTTAAGCTTAGAAGTTTTTTCGTCGTCGCCGCTTGAAATTCTTTTCTCAGGTTCACATTCTTCCGGAGTTGGTGCTGTAATGTACGTGTTGTCGTCAACCTAAATCGAAAAATGCTTTTACAACGGATTTAAAAACCATGCAATATGATTACTTCTATTTTATAGGTTCCATCATCGCTGTAACTAACGTTGACAAGTTCAGCTGGGATATGATCTGGGATTACAGCTTCGGTTACATCTACAAAACTTAATTGCTCTTGCAATTCTACTTTAGTTTGATGTTCAATTAAAGATTTCGTGAGCTGTTCCTAAACATTTATGATGTATTTTGCGTTAAAAGGCAATTTTTACCTGAAACTCGGGGCTGACGTAGTGTTTTAAAATATTGTCAGATTTTTCACATTGCTGTTTAAAAGTATAAGCTCGACTGCATTGAAGAACGCATTGTGCGCACATTAAATTTGGTAAACCGTCGTTTTCTTGAACCTACAATTGAAATAATAAAGGGAGTACGTTTTTAATAGCGCAATCGCCGTGAACAAATAAAGAAAATACAACCCAGATAAGAGAAACGTTTAGCACAATATTTCAGGTAAACTGGAGATGTAAAGTTTGAAAAATCCATATTTTTTGTAGAAAAATGAGAAAATTTTTGAAAGTCTTTTGTTGTCCATTTTACTGGAAAAGTTTTTTCATAAATTAAAGCTAAGGAAAAAGAAACAAGCAGAATTGATACAAAGAAAGTTAACTAAATAAATAATAAAATGGTGAGTAATCAATCACCTCATAATAATTTAAACTAAAGAAATTGAAAAAACCTCAATTTCTTTAGAATCAAAGTCTATTCAAAAGATGCATTCTAAAGTGGAATAGCTATTGATAGAAACTTTAAGGAATTTAAATTAATTAATTAAAATTATATTTATATATATTTAAAATTAATTTAAATTTAAATTATACTAAATTATAGATATATTTGTATATTGAAAATTGATAAGAAACGGCATAGAATAAGAAAAAAAATGGTATAAAATCGATACAAAAGAGTTGGTGTTAATAAAAAGTTATAGTTTACATTCAACGAAAAATTTCTCAATACCCTATACACAAGAAATTGTATGCATAATTACTTAGGCAATCATAATATCTTTCATCTTTTTCTACTGTTTAAGACAACAACGAACGTCCGACAGAAATACCGAATGCAGGCAGAACTAACAAATGTTGTGATTACCTGAATAGAAGCAAAGGAGACAAGCATTTCGTCCAAACAAGCACCAAATAATGGCCTCATATCGCCTTTCTCACTTAAACAAGCTCTACAGATCTTATCTAATGGCAACAGGGCCGTCAAATAAATACTCATGTCCATTTTACACAAATTAGAAATCACAAACGTAATCTTATACAAAACGTAAGTCGTACGTTTGACAAATGTCTTTTCACTAATGGCAAACGAACAAGGATACGAAATATGTTTCGACGAGCTCGCTGTAAGTTCAAACACCCATTTACGCAGACGTAACGCTTAGATAGATTATGCGCAATTCTACAAATTATTCCGCGTTTACATTTAAAAAGATTTTTGTAATAAAGATTGTTTTATACACAAGTTATGCAATACTTAACTGAACTTTTAGAATTATTTTTTTAAATTTATATAAATTGATCTTAATATTAAAAATGTGTAGCCAAAAATACTAAAAAAATAACTTTGAGACGAATATAACAAATGACGAAAGAAAAAAATTATCAGATATCATTGAATGAATTGATTGAAATGTTTTTAAGTTTATGAAGCAATTCAGTTAGACCAATAGTTTTTGTTACAACTAAAGCAATAATCTAAAATATTTCCCACATCACGACGGCGAATATATTTTCATATATTGCTCGTGTTAGAATCAAGTTTTTTTTTCTGATTGACCAGATATTTTTGTAAAAACTGTAAGATACGTTGCTAAGTAAATTAAGTTGCTAAAATTTGTAAAGTGAAGTTATTACTGTTCTTTTTAGCGGAAACTTTGAAAATTGCAATTTTTACTTAAGAATTAAAAATTAGTGTTGTACTGTTAGAGAAGTATTTTCCCTACGGAAATATGAATAATGTGTTTATGATGAATTGTAAATAAGGTGATAATAGTCAATTGTGTCAATCAGAAAAGAATACTAATATTTGCATTACTTTCGTTTTACGCCTCCTAAAATTGTGGAGGCGCCAAAGCCATGGTAAACAATTTAGCATGTCGATGTGACGAATTAGTAACGATTCCTAAACCAAGACAAATACAAATCGGTTTGTGGGAGACAATGTGCTGAAACTTGTCAGGTAACATGTTTCATTGCAACCGAAAAGAAATATAAGACCGGCGATTTTTTTGAAAAAGTAGAAGGGTAGGTGCTACCAGGCAGTGATGGGAATTCGTACCATAGGAAGCGTGAGCAGAAGGTCGCAAGTTTTCTTAACCCGTAACCCGAACCCGAACGTCATGTAAGGGAAGTCGTATAACCCGAATGGCGTTGTGATTGCAGGTTTGGGTATGTCTTCCTCGGCGACTGGGATTTGGTGGTATGCTTTTACCAAATCTATTGTGGCGAAATACTTCTTTCCGTGCAGCGTTTGTGAGAAATCCTCGATGTGTGGGACTGGATATTTGTCGGGGGAGTGTTCGTGCGTTTAACGCTCTGTAATCTCCGCACGATCTCCATTCCGCGTTTTCTTGGGCACTAGGTGTAGTGGCGCTGCCCAAGAGCTTTTCGGTGGGCGAGCAATGCCCAGTTGGACCATGAGTTTGAACTCTTCCTTGGCTAGCTTCAGTTTGTCTGGCGCTAGTCTTTGTGGTCTGCTGGCTGCTGGTGGACCTTCTGTTGTTTGAATGTGGTGTTTTGTGCAATGTTGCGGATTTGTAGGTATTCCTGCTGGTTTTGTGATTGCTGGGAATTCTTTTAGCAACTCGTGGTATTTCTTGTTGCTGCAGATTGTGCTAATCTCTTTGTTTTGTGAGTCTTGAGTTGTGCGACCCTCTGCTGTTAGGTTTGTGGCCATGTCGTATAGCCTTTGTTTGCGTACGTCTACCAGTAATGCGTAGCGTGATAGGAAGTCGGCTCCTATGATGGGTTTGTGTGTATCTGCTACTATGAATCTCCACGGGAAGCTTCTTCTTAACCGAAGATCAAGATCTAGGTTTATTGCTCCGTATGTGTTGATTTCGATGTTGTTGGCTGCGTAGAGTTTGTACTGCGATGTTTGTCTTAGAGTAATTTGCGCGGGAAAATGCACGTCTGCCTCAGTGTCTATCAAGAATTCGATTTTAGATCTCTAGTCTGTGACGTAAAGACGGCTGCCGAACTTATAGTGGTACCAGCACGTGTCGTATGTTTTGGATCTGGACCGACTTCGTGTTCTTGTATGCCCTGTTGCGCGATTTGGTGTTCTGCTTTGCATATGCGTTTTGAGTTGTGCAATTTTGTTGACCAAATCTTTGATTGTGTCGTCTATCGTATTGACCGTAGGAGTAGTAACCGTAGTTGTGTTTAAGTCCGCTACGTTGATAGATTTGACGTTTTCTGTGTTGCCAGGATTGCTTGGACGTTGGTCGGTAGTCGGCTGGACCAGATTGATCTTAGGAGTGTTTCCTGCCAGATGCTGCAGGTGTCTTAAGAACTGGGATGGTTTGCTGTCTCCTAGCTCTTCCCGCTCTAGCATAGCTGCTTAGTTTTCTGCTCCTGGCTGATGCTGAGTCTGCATATTAACTCTGTTTTCAGCTTGTTGTATTTGTTTTCTGTGGGTGGTGCGGTGAGGACGTCTCGTACTTCGCTTGCGTACCGGGCCTCTAGGTTGCCTGCTACGTATCCGTACTTTGTTCCGTCTGAGGTGATGCCGCTTATGTGGAATTGATTTTCGATTTGTGCGAACCATAGTTCCGGGTCATCCGGCCAAAAGGTGGAATTCGTACTTGGATACGTTGTACCTGTGTTGGTTCGGAGTTTGTTTCTTGTTGATTCGGCATTGTAGTGTTGTCCATCTGCGCACTATTTCGATTGTCTGTTTCGCGGATCAATATTGTTTATTGCTGACGACACTCTCGGCACTTATTCGCGGAATTTTTCACTTTAATTGTTTGTTCACTCGTCGTGGGTCACCAATTTGGGGGCTGCCCCACCGTTGATTTTACTTACGCGTGAACTTGAGCACTTTATTACACTCTACATATTTACATATTAACAACTGCTATTAACATCGTCGTCGCCGCGGGTCCTGCCTCCGTAATGTGATGCCGTCGACAAAACGGTAGATGTTCGGTGGCGGCAGCTCGATGAGGCGCAACTTCCAGGCGGGCGGCGAGGTAGGCGGTGTGGTGGTTCCCGTTGCTGTGGGCGAGCGTATGGACATGGGTGCCGTCATCTTCTGCGGCGATGGAGGTAACGGCGACACTGGCTCCGGTATGGGTGCGCGTCGAAGGAAGGCGCGCACGTCGCTCCGCTGTCGGCGTCGTTCTCGGCGCGACCCCTGTGGTGCCTTGATTGCTGCGGGGCATCGACCGACCCTCAGTTGTGGGCGGCGTGATTCCTGGGCCAGGCGTGGCACTGGGCTAGACGCGCCAGTTGGTAGGCCGGGCTATACGCGCCGGTGGTTGTTTCACGGGCTATACGCGCCAGTTAGTGACTCTGTTAGTTTAAGGCCTAACTGAGAGTGTCTCTTTTCTGCGCGAGCCGTCTTCTAATAGTGGTTGTTGGCGTGATCGATTGGTTTCGCGCGTCCTCGGCTTGTAGGAGGGATGATTTTGCATGTGGGGATAGCCCGTGTTTGTGGTCCCCACAGATTATTAAATAGTAGATTATTTTGCTAGAGTTAAACAATATAAGTGTTGAGCTTAAAGAAGTTTGCTGACGAGGCGTCAGCCGAGACAGCAAATTAAGCGAAACAATTATATTTTTTAACTCCAAGTGAAATATATTATTTTTTCTTCAAGCGTTTATTGCTAGTTTTCATGTGTTATTTTCAAATTTTCGAGATTCTCGAGTGTTATAGAGACGTTTTATTCTGGACGAATCAAGTTGGTACTTTACTGTTACATTCATAACATGGCATAACCCAGGTACCAACCTCTAAATAATTGTAAAAACAAAAGAACTGTTGCTTTTTAATATTTAGGCAGAAAAAAAGCCTTTTTAGCCTCTGCCAGTAGTTCAATATAATATGCCGTCTTTAGGTCGCTCGAAGAAAAACTTATTATTAATTATCAAAGGAAAGGAACACCAACTGCAGCGTCTATTTAACAACAGAAAAAAGTTTTTGGTGCAGTTTTTGGTGTTTTTCTGTTGTTTATTATTAATTATGTTCTCTTATGTTAAACAATTATTTGAGACAAAATTGACGAGGAAAGCTAAATTGCTATCTGTATACCATAGAATATTCTGGGGCAATGCTTTCTCTAAAGAACTAAAATGTATGCGTGTTTAGCGGTATAATTAAACTTAAAACGCTACAAGAGCGCATACTCAGGATTTCTAATAGAATATGATCAGGCAAGATGAGAAAATACAATAATTATTTATTTAATTTGTTCAATATATACTACCTTTTTAAAAAAATGGTTTTATTTGAATACCAAACTTAAACCTCGACTTAAGTTAACTCCCTTTTGCTCGAGAAATTTGAATATAGAGTTTCGATTCCCCGACTATTTCATAAACAACAACAGAATTCAAAAGGAATCAAACACAGTGCCTAAATTATATACGATTGTCTCTAAGACTGACGATAACTAATTACTTTAGATACTTTGTCTTCATGACTGTGTCCTCGTTTTTCTAATCTTCCGCTGATTCCCTGACAAATTAGTCTTCTTTAACTCTCTGCGTGTCTTAGTTTCTAACATTTGTTTATGATTTATTGCACATTGACTTCTGTGTATAGTGTTCTGGAACGGTCAATAATTCTCCCTATTAATCCATCTATTTAGCGGAAAACTATAATAAAAACCCCATTCCAACCAACCAAGATAACCATAATTTTATTTTAGTATTCTGAACAATTTTGCCTCTTTTCAACGGTTCAACTAGTTCTAATCCCTTTGTGATTTGGGATATTTTTGTTCTTTCCTTGGCTATTCGCTGTACTAAAGTTTTGCAAAAATTAGAAAAGCTTGAAGTAGTGATGCGCGTAACAATAAACAATAAACTTCAAATCTTGCCAGAAATCTGCGCTGGAGGAATTGCACGATGTTTCTGTATGATCAAAACATTGTCAATGTTTTGTCCACTGGACGGCATGGCATAACAAAAGTGCCATTCTTCCAAATTATTAATCCCACGACCGATACTATTTCTTTTTAGTGAACAGAAATCAGTTGCACTCGAACATGGACATAAGGCATATTTTTCTAAAAAAAAGTTTTGGAGCTGCACCTAATACGATCAGTCGTTTGCGACATATAGTCTGGTCTCGTATGCTAATAACTTAACACGTCAGAAAATGCATTTGTATTAAAGTAACTTTGTCGTCAGATGTGTAAGCAGCTAATTAAGTCGATCCTTCGATTATTTATAGCCAACTAAGTTTTCGAAAAATAACAATCTCGAACAGCAGGCGATTTTGGTTTATTTTTGCCATTCATTTAATTGGTTATATTAATCGAAGAATCGACATATATGTAACTGCTTACACATTTATCGACAAAAGGCCATCCAAGCTTGAAACGGCGCTGATCGCAAATTTTCATTGTAGTTTCTAACTATGCTGATCGTGGTTAATACCTAATCACACTGATAGCAAATAATTATTTTCAATTTGCTACGGTACTGCCGACTTTCAGTCAGTTTTGAATTGTCCAACACTTTTACAGTAACACGAAACATAATTTTTAAACGTTTCTCTCCATGGGAGTTTCTGATTTAGATTTAGACGAAGAAAATTCGCTCGAAAATCAAAATGTTCGTAATTCAGGCCATATCTCTTATTCAATCTTAAGCTTTGTTAATCTTTGGAGGGATTGCAATGAAAGTAGGTACGTTTCTAGTTCCTCGAGAGGAAAAAAAAACCAACGTTTGCTGAAAAGTTTGAGCTCAAAAATCGAGACTAGATGGAGTGTTTTCTATTTTTGTGATACCTACATTTTCTTAATATAAGGAATAGGGTGATGGTACATAGTTCCGCCCCCTCTACTTGAAAATGCAAATTACTGCTCCACGTATGTGTTTAAAAATATAAAGACTACGATTTCTTGGGCTCATAAAATGTTCAATTTTTTTTCGAATGTGAGGGAAGGTCTCTCGTTAAAAACGTGAATTCTATTTTCTCTTGTACTTGAATTGTTAATTTCAGTAATGTCGTTGGTAATGAATTATTCATTACCGCGTTGCCCAATCGTTCCACAAAAAAATGAACATATCAAGCATGAAGAAAATGAACTAAATGCAAGGACAAAACAAACATGGTGTGAAACAAAACTGTCTCTTAAACCTATGTAAATTAAAGAAAAAACACCTCAAAAGATCCCGAAAGTAAACGCCCCTTTGCAAACCACTTATTCTTCCGGTGCATAGAAAATTTGTTTGAGACTTTTGAGAGAGTCAAATATTTATAATAATAAATCCAAAAACTTCATATTTAAGTTACATAGTTTTGGTTGCTTTTCCGAAAAGTAATAGAAAAAAACTTCTCAGAAAATTAATACTAATGAATAACCAAAATTAGCACTTTTATGTTTCCTTTCCAAATTTCAATTACAGTTCAAACAATTAGACTTTTAGCCTTCTAACTGCAGAAACAAATTCTTATTCGCAGTTTCTCAAAATTATTTCCACTTGTTCGGTTCAAGTTCTGAAGAGGAATTTCATTCCATCAAATATGACCAAGAGTGGCGTTATAAACATAAAAAAGAAATTATATTAACAATTGACGTTTATTGTTAAGAACGCAGAATCAAAATGAGAATTTTTGATTTAATTAAAACAAAAATTCAGTTATCAAAACGAATGTGATAACCATGTGTCATTAAAGTAAATGTTGTATTGCTTTAATAAAAAGAAACCGCATTCGCAGAGATGGTTTAACATTCTATGGGATTTGCTGATTTTCTCTGGTTCAAGGAGATCCCAAATGTTGTCACATAACATTATTTCCTTCTTCTGAAACGCGCAGCCTAGTATGCGATTTAATATGAGTGATCAAACTTCTTGCCTAAAAATGTGGTGTAGAAAGCTTTAAAGAATTTATATGTAAATAGTTACTTCTGTGTATTGTTTACTACAATATTTGCAACTGAAGAGATTGTGTCCCGTGTGGTATTTCATATGTTTAGATAAACTGGAAGCCCATTTAAATGCGTGTCCACAGACCGAACATAGGTGAGGCTTGCCTTCGCATTCGCAATTCACCAGTGTGTTTCATTAGATGTTTCTTAAGATTAGACTTTCAAGTAAAGACATATCGCATTCTTTGCATTGATGAGGTTTTTTAGTGAGGTGAATTTTGAGGTGCCGTTTCAAAATGCGAAGAGCGGGAAAAACCTTCTTACATACATGACAAACGTGGTGTAATTCTTTTGGATGCGTTAGTGTATGTACCTAAAATTCAATTCAATTTAATCTAGTTTGAATTAACAAAAGTAGCAGTTGTACTTGTAAATCTACTTTCAATGCAAAAGACAAGTCACACTTAGAACAAGAAAACTCGAGCTTAGGAGTTTTTTGACTGCTTGATATAGGTTCACATGCTGGTGTCATGTAGATATTGTCCTCAACCTAAATTGAGAAACTTTTTATAAGAATTTAATAAATGACATAATTACTTCTATTTCATATGCTCCATCATCATTGTAACTAACATTGACAAATTCTAATTCTTTAAAGTGTGTCATCATATGATCCTAAAAATCAATTAACTCAATTTCCCTCCAATAAATGAATTAAGCTAGTGTTTTACTTTTTAAATCCGCTTTTAATGTAAAAAGAGGCTTCGACTTAGAACAAAGATGCTTTGCGATTGGAATTTTGTTCGTCCTTGTCAAATGACATTTTTATATCAGGTGAACATGATTCTGGAGTTGCTGCTATAATATATGTGTTGTCTTCAACCTAAATCGAGAAAAGTTTTTACAATGAATTTAATAAATAACCTAATTACTTCTATTTTATATGTACCATCATCAATGTAATTAACATCTATTAGTTCAGGTGAGATCTGACCTGTTGCCTCTATAAAACTTACTGGTTCTGGCAATTCCACTTTAATTTGTTGTTGAATCAAAGACTTGGCGAGCTCATTCTAAACATTTATAGTGACATGAAGAATACCTTACAAACGTAGAAATTGTACCTGAAATTCTGGGCTGATATATTGTTTTAAAATATTGTTAGATTTTTCACATTGTTGTTTAAAAGCATAAGCTCGACTGCATTGGAGAACGCAGCGCACACACATTAAATTCGGTAAACCATCGTTTTCATGAACCTACAAGATAATAAAAATTTTTGATACACCTGCGAGTGTATTATGATAGCATTAGTTCGGGAGGGTGGCTTTAGTACTAAGATAAGGGCATCCTCTGATGCAAGAAATTGTTCATAAAACGAAACAAATAAAAGAAACATGTAGAATTTGGAATGGAATTCTGTTGAACAGATAATTTCTGAAGTAAATAGTGTTGAGAAACTAAAGATTTAAATTTAAATGTTCAAATACAACCTGAAGGTTTGTTGTTTTATATATGACGAAAAACTTGTCAACACCCTATACACATGGTATCATATGCATACATCAACCATATCTTTCATCCTCTTCTATTCCTTAAGACAAAAACGAAAGTCTGACAGAAATACCGAATGCAGGCAGAACTAACGAATGTTGTGATTACCTGAATTGAAGCAAAGTTGATGAACATTTCGTCCAAACAAGTACCAAATAATGGCCTCATTTCGCCTGCTTCACTTAAACAAGCTCTGCAAATCTTATCTAAAGCCAACGGAGCCGTCAAATAAATACTCATTTCCATTTTTAACAAATTAGAAATCACAAACGTATTCTTCAACAAAACGTAAGTCGCGCGTTTGACCCATTTGACAACTGTTCTTCACGTATGGCAAACGAACAAGTATGAGAAATATGTTTGGACGTATTTACGCAGACGTAACGCTTAGATAGATTATGCGATTGTACGAATGATTCCCGTTTGCATTTGTTTATTCAAATTTAATTCAAAATTATTGTATACATTTTTAGAAATCCATTTAAAAACAATAATATTTTGACAAAAATATCATTGTAGGACAATAGAGCAGATTAAAGAAAATTGATCGAAAACATAAAAAGCCATTATATTTTACCTAAAATTTTTCCCTAATTTTGGGACATTGTAACACATTAAAAAAATGTACTATTTTCTAATTTTTTATGGAACACGTTTGCACCTTTCGTTAGATAGTTTATGCAAATATCTCAACCCCTGAGGTCATTAGGAGTCCGAAAATATAGGCCTTGACCACCGCGGACATATATAAATTTGGTTTTGTGTTGTGATATGAGTTGGGTTAAGTTTACTAACAAACGCGGCTGGTGACGTAGCAATACAACTTCACCATTTAACCTAGGAAACTATTGCTGTTCACGCAATGACGACTTTTTAAACTCAAAACAAGACGTCCAAAATAACTTCTGAGTCAATTTGAGCATTTACTATTTAGTTACGGGTTAAAATTAGAAAGTAACTAAATCAGTGTTGGCAAGATATGTGGTTCTCAGTTGAAATAATAACCTTAAAAAGTAACAAGTGACAGTAATTAATAACCAAAAATACAGAATGAACCAAGAATAAGGCATTTCAACGGTTTTGCCAAAATGGCGTCTGTAGGGCAAACAAACCTTTGTTTTCTTTCGAATGTGAGTAATTTATGTTGATTTTTTGTACTTTTAGTGGTCGTTTTATTTAAGTTAGTTATAGAATCTGTGAAAGAGTATTTTAACTCAATTTATGTTTAAAATTACAAATAACAGGGATTCTAAAAACTTAACACTGTCACGATTTCCTCTACGACCAAATGCTGGCTTTACGTTACATTACAAATCAATTAAACGCATAAACTATATTAGTATCCTATAACTCAATGATAAAATCAATCTAATTATACGTAAGCTTGCCCTACAGTAGCCATTTTTAAAGGTCTTTGACAGCTATCTGACAGCGCATTGAAATGCGTAATGACAGCGACCGAAATTTGACAGAACGTCAACTTAAATGAAATTGAAGTCAATTGAGTAACTTTATTCATAACGCAAATAGTACATCTTCCCTCTTTATTTTACACATATCTATGTCTTATTCTAACATTTATCGATACGTTGTTTCGTACATCAGAAAATAATGACGCAAAAGTATTTTCTTTGGTGGCACCATGTTTAACGATGCTTTTATAAATAGATTATAAAAAATGCTTTCAACTCTGTGAAACGTGATGTAATGCTGAATTAAATCAAATCTAAAACTCCTCTCCTGTATCATTTTTGCTATTCTACTTTTTCATCTTTGTCTTTTGGAGATAACATTATAAGCTTAGAAATCGGAGCACTACAAGGAGAACCTGCCGAACCAATGCCTTTTCCCTAGCAATCCATTCAATTGTGTAAATCATCAGAGATAAAACTGTTAACTGATGAAGTCTCTTTTTGTGTTCCACAATTACAGAAGAACTTCGATTTTGAATTTAAAACCTGACGAGCTTTGTACTAGTTTTGAACGACTTCCTCAGCTGAAACACCATATATTCATTATTTTTAAAGAACTCTTTTTGCCATTCCTAAATTGGTTTATCTGTTTCGTACTACTCCATTTTGGAAGTTTAGTGACGTGATGTGTGTTTTGTTAACTTCGTCAAAACCACTTTACAAACTTTAACCAACACCAACCGCTATGGAGAAATAGAAATAACAAAGTTAATGGTTATAGATTTGAAACATAGTATGTAGTTTTCAAAATAAAATTTTGTTGTAGGTGAAAAATAGTTTTAATTTACTAATAATATTTCACAAGAATAACCTACAGTTTTTTCAAAATTATTTACATTTTACATTTATTATTTTAAAATCTGAAACCATAATTAAGTCGAATTCTAATTAATAACTTTTGTTTGTAAAGTAAGTTTAATAACAATTATCGTAATTAGTCAATACACTTTCCAGTTCCTGATGAATGTAATTATATAATTAGCGAAATATTGAAAAATTAATACTTTTAATGAATTAACTTGGCGTGGTCTAAAGTCCCAATAACCGTATCAACCATAATTTACATAGATCAAAATACTCGCTTCAACTTGAATTTCTATTAGGATATAAATTATTGAAGGTTATTCAAATTCAACGGGTTTATTCAGTCGTAGCCATCTAATGTTTTAGACTCAGTAACTGTAAGTAATGTGACAAATTTTGAAAGTTATATCTTTTTTCCCAACCATGTTATCCTCCAATGTCAGAAGTTTAAGTCACCTTGTATAATCTAAAACTATTGTTAAGCAATATACAGGGTGTCTCAGAAATTAGTACATTAATTTTAACCACTAATCTAACTCATCAAGATGAACTTGTCTATGTGCCATTTTTCGAAATCTCAAATTTGTTTTTAATTTGTTTTAAAAGCTTATTATTATTATTATTATTAAATAATATACCGCAAATTCTGGAAATACGTCAAAGGGTTTGGGTATTTACAGCCAATAAAAATATGTAGTTGCATAAGAACTACTTCGAGTAGCTCATGTGATTTTTTCTCGTTCATAAACAGTCCCGTGTTTCAAGTACATCGTCCTTCTACTGACAATTGTTTAACCTCTAAATTTAAAAAGAGATCATAAACATGGAAATTATTCTAGAATTACCACGAGATATTGATAAATTATGCCGTACATGCATGAATTTAATTGAGAACGATAATTATGCAGCGAATTTTGTAATATTCGACAATAAGCAAACAGAATTGGGTGCTATGCTTCGAACAGTTACATCTTTAAAGGTTACACATTCATTATAGTTTTATAGTAAAATATGCAAATTTTAATTTCTAGGTAACAACTCAAGATAGTTTACCAAAAGTTTGTGCCGGGTTGTGCCGAACAATTACAATCTGCTTATAAATTTATTCTTCAATGTACTCAAGTTGATCAAAATGGAAG